>JAJMKT010000462.1:0-17142 GCA_030563985.1 Geotrichum restrictum
GAAAATGATTTTCAAACCTCTTTTCACCGTATCAATTCTGACCCTCCTCACCACTTTCTCAGTGTCTGTCTCTGCCTCTGCCTTTGCCCAACCCTTTGCCTTAGCATTGGCATTCCCTGACGCACTCGCGCAGCTTCCCGGGGCCACCTATTCCTGCCACGAGTCCTGCGGGAACCTAATTCTCGAATCCCGGAAATGTACCACAGCTGGGAGCGACGACGACGACGACGACGATACCAATACCAAAAATCAAAAAAGTTGCCTTTGTGCAGCCGATAGCGGGTTTATGGCTCTTACGGATGCTTGTTTGGAGTGTGGATGGCAGTTATGGGATTATTATGGAAAGTACCTTGAAGAACCGTTGGCTGTGTGTGGATTGCCTACTGAACCTACTGGAGTTAGTTCTGTGGGTACGGTTGAGGCTACGCAAGAGGTCTCTACCGCTACTGCTGCTGGGACCACAATATCGGTTGCGCAGGCTGTTACTACGAGCGCGGTGGAGGTTACTAGTATTAATGTGGCTGCTGAGCAGCCTGCTTCAAGTTCTGCCGCTGAAAAAGTATCTGCAAGTACTGCTGAAACTATTACTTCTATTCCTGCTGTCTCCGCCTCTGCTGTCTCCGCCTCTGTTGCTACCTCTGTTGTTACCTTCACCACTGCTCCTGCCACTGCCGTTTCTACTCCTAACACCCTCACTTCTTCTTCTTCTTCTTCTTCTGTTGCCACCTCTTCCGCCGCTGGCCCTTCCGCAGTCCCCACAACTTCTACCGCGAACGACGCAAAGTACTTCAATGCCACCCTTGTCACCTCTTCAGTCATGCATGAAACGACCTGTGAAAATGGCACAGCTTGTAGTATTACTCAGCTGACTACATCTGTTGAGCAGGTCAATGGTGCTCCTGCTGTTGCAAAAGCGGGTGTTGCGGGCGCTATTGCTGTTATTGCTTGTGCTGCTGCTGCTGCCTTTTTCTAAGTCTTTTTTTTTTTTTCCCTTTTGACCTACTGTGGACTCACTGGACTGATTGATTCGCCATCTCGTGTGCAATCAAAGGACCTTTTATACCTTATAATATATATATGATACTGATTTCAAGACTCGTACAGAAAATAACAAGTAAAATAACATCGTAATAGCTAAACTAGTATATACATCCCAATAGGGCATGCATGGCCGAAATAGTACGGTGTCACAAAGCCAGCGGCTTGAAGGAACCTAGACCAGATAACTCTATCTCCACAAAAGGTCTCGCCAAAGTTAACGGTGTTCCACATCTACCAAACATCAAAAACCTTTTCAAGACGTCTGCCAAATATCGTTCAATTCATTAATGCAAACAAACCTACTTCACACACACAAAACATTTATCTAAAGCTCTAGTGTGTCCTTTATTATCTCAAAACTCAACCAACTCGCCGCCATACTAGGCACCACCTTTAACAAATTAGCCGTCAACCCCTTATACAACCCCTTTACGCCTTCTGTCTTGACAATCGTTGACAACGCATGCCACGTTGAGTTGTACTGGAACCCCAGCCCATTCACATTCACCACCTGGAACCGTCGACGAAGCACATCGAACGGGTAAGTAACAGTCTGGGCTACAGCACCCGACACCGCACCAGCCGTAAGTTTTCCCAGAGCACTAGGTTCCCGACATCCGTCGGGGATTAGTCGCTCTCGCATATATTCGTACATGGCAAAGTTGATGGCCACGTAGGGCGCAACTCCCAGTGTAGTGGGAATCAAACCACGGTAAAGACCCCGCATATGGCCTTCTGTTCGGTAAATTTGTTTCATCACGGTCCACATCCCTGGAGGCTTGGTGCCAGCCGAGGCAAAGTGGGCTCGCAGATTGGGGATGGAGGCAGTCTGGATCGAGAGCCTTGTGCGAACAATGTCGAGGGGATAGGTTACAGTGACGCAAGCGATACCAGCAAGCAGACCAGCCGAGAGCCGTTCTGGCATAGTAAGCGCTGTGACTTGAGAAGTCGACTCGGTGTTGTCACCATTTCGCAACTGTTCTGCATGCTGTTCATGTGTGCGGTACTCCAAGATATAGTTCTTAAAGATGGTGTAACTCGAGAATTGGACGGCTGAGTAAGGCACGATTCGAATACAATTTGTTCCGTTTCCTCTCATGAACCCGCGCCAGCCCTCTTCGCGCCACATTTTGGCAAGGGTGGGGATCACGCCTTCATACGCGGCGGACCCCGGTCCTTGGATTTGAAAGATGATTTTCATGCGTTCAAAGGGGGACACGACGGTGCGCGAGACGGCACCGGCCACGCCGCCAGCGATGAACGAGCTGACGGTGGGGTATGCAAGGACCTGGCGGCATGAGTTGAAGGTGGGGTTCGCGAGGACCTGTTCGAGGTAGTTATTTGATGCCATTGTATCGGCAATGTTTGTTGTAGCAGTAGCAGTAGAAGTATTCGTTGACATGCTTGGAGGAGGAGGTGGTGGTAGTAGTAAAAATGTCTGAGATTCGGTGGAATTCGTCGACATGGTCGAGAGGATGGTAGCAGAGTCTTATAAGAGCACGTCCATAGGCAAATTCATGGTCATGAGCCTATGCCTTAAGAGGAGAAGAAGGAAGGAAACGAAATAATAAAAAGGATTTCCGATGTTGAAAAAGACGGAAAATGCGAAATTAGATTTGCAACGAAAACAGATCGGGGAAATGGAAAGATGGTTTGAATTTTTTTGAATTTTTTTGAGCCAAAGCGCTCGCTCTTACCGGTATATATCTATAGCTAGGAACATGGAGGCCGTCGTCGTTGTAGCCGGTCGCAGTCATGACGTCGGTCCTCTCGTGAAATGAAGCTCAAAGTTAACGAGTTGAGTCGGTTTGACGGCGCCTAATTAAAATAATGTCGCTCGGGTGCGCATTTAAAATGTGAATGGGGCACTCGGGTAATTCGAAGATCTGCGACATCAATTATAATTGGCTACTCACATCACGTTATATGTTACCCTGCACCCTACCTACCGCATTAAGAACATGCACGGCTAAAGGGTTAGGGTCTTCTTATTTGGGCATAATGCAAGTTACCCTGTCCTTTTCTGGACCCCAACCCTTGCACATAGATGAATGTGAGTGACTCAGTGGAAAAGTAAAAAACGGTGAATTTTCAGGCAGATTTCACACTCTTCAGATCAATTGTCCACACCACCACCACCACCACCACCATCACCATCACCATCACACAACCGCCACCTCCACAAGTCATGTCCGACACAGAGATTGCGCCCGCTGAGGTTGATTTCTCGCTCAAAAAGAAAAAGAAGAAGTCCTCTTCTGCCAAGGTTGTTGCCGTCAATGAAGAAGATGCTGCTGCCGACCTCATTGCGGAACTAGGCGCCGCCAAAAAGAAGAAGAAGAAGTCCAAGACCAGCGAAGACGGCTCTGGTGCTGCTGCTGGTGCTGCTGAGGGCGAAGACGACGTTGATCCTGCGTCGTTTGATTTTAAAAAGAAAAAGAAGAAGAAGAAGACTGCATCGGCCAGCGCTGCTAATGAATTCGACGCGGCACTGGAAGAAGCCGGTGTAGATGAAAATGGTGACAAGGATGCCAGCAAGTCTGGTAGTGCCAAAGATAACGCAAACGCCGTTTCTCCAGGCGAAGAGATTGGTGTCAATGAGCGTGGCGAACGTGACTTTACATACAACGAGCTGCTGACCAAGTTCTTTGCAGTGCTTCGTGACAATAACCCCGACCTGGCTTCGGACCGCAGCGGAGTCAAGTACAAGATCCCACCTCCTGTTATGCTGCGTGACGGTAAAAAGTCCATCTTTGCCAACTTGAAGGAGATTTCAGAACGCATGCACCGTCCTACTGAACACGTTATCCAGTTTCTGTTTGCGGAATTGGGTACCTCGGGTTCTATTGACGGATCCGCGCGACTGGTAATTAAGGGTCGATACATGCAGAAGCAGCTGGAGACGGTTCTCAGGAAATACATTACTGAGTATGTCTCGTGCAAGACTTGCAAGTCCATCAACACAAAACTCAGCAAAGAAAACCGTATCTACTTTTTGGAATGTAATTCGTGCGGTTCTAGACGATCAGTGGCCTCCATCAAGACAGGTTACCAGGCTATTATTCGCAGACCTCGATAGATGGATTGATTGTGGTCTTTTAGAGAGTTGATAATTAAAAATTACAAGAAACACGTATTAAAAAAAAAAATGAAAAAAAAAAAATAAATGGCCTATGAAGATGCAATTGAGACGTTATTTTGAAGCTCGTTGGGTCCTGTTTCAGGCTTGTTTGTGGTGTTGTTGGTCACAATGTTGGAGGTTTGTAAAAGATACTCAACTTCTTGAATGCACTTTTCAAGGTAGACTCTTGACTCTATTATGGGCGTCAGGTCCACCTCTGCAGACTGCATCACCGACAGCTCCAAGTTCAGCAAGTCTTTTGTTTCTCTGTAGGGATCATACCCTTTCTCTGTGCTTCGAGACCTACAAATGGCAAGGTTAACACACATACTGCACAAAGCAAGGCACACACACAACTAAGACATACTTTTCGCTTTTAACGCAGGTTTCCAGTATCGATATCTTCTTTGCCTGACTGTCCACGAGCAAGTGGAGGCCTCTCTTTTCGCCTTCCAACTTGGCTATTCTCGTCTGCGTAGAGGATCGTTCGTTAGCAGTAGTCTCCTGATATATCGTTCGTATGTGTTGCAGTGTTTCTCATCCATCATTTACCTTCATTTCGGCTCGTTCCAAGTCCCATTGGATCCGGTCTCGTTCGTTACGCTGCCATTCTGTCTGTAGATACCTCATTACTCCTGGCAGCGAGTAATCCGTTGGCTGCGGTAACGGAGCAGATGGAGTTGGTGAGGACATGCTGTTGATAAAATGGTGGAGGTAATGGCAAAAAAGTGGTTTTTGAAGAGATTTTGAGAGATCTGAGTAGCTTTTATACTCTCGCATACAAGTCGTAAACTCGTGAACATCGCGTGAATTAATTCAATGTTGAATTCGCGTGTTTTTTTTTTCTTTTTTCGTTACCGAGGCCCTAACCTTGACATTTACACACTGGTCTTAAGAATATAAAGACTGTAATCCGTATAACGAATCCCTTAAGATTCCCTTAAGATTCCCTTAAGATTCCCTTAAGATTCCCTAAAGATTCCCTATAGCAAAGGCTCATTCATAGCGTAATTAAATAGACCTACGTTGTCTTAGCAAGTTAGCGAATTAGCTTCTTAGTCTCCTCAATAATCTCCTTAATGAACGGCCTCTGCTCCGGATCCACCGTCAAACACTTCTTTACAATATCCTTCAACCCTTCCGAGTACTCAGGTGTTGCCGGAAATCTGTACTGCCCATTCATAATAGCCAGACTCAAGCTCGCACCGCTCTCAGCAGTCTGCATTTCAAAGGGAGAAGTAGAGTACATGAGCGCAAACAAAGTGCACCCTAAACTCCAAATATCAACGCGCTCGTCTACACTGCTACCAGTCTTGACGTCAAAAAGTTCGGGGGCCCGGTAAGGCAAGGTGCAGTGCTCGCCCGCAAGGTCTTGTAGTTCGAGTGCCGCTTGTCGGCTTGTTAGCGTAATACGGGCGCGTGAACAGGATCCAAGATCCATGAGAACGGGTAACCGGTCGTCATTGAGCATGATGTTGGCCGGTTTAATGTCCCGGTGAGCGTAGGGAACTATTACGTCCATGGCGGTGCCGTCGCTCCCTTGAAGTACGTCATCGGAGGCCGCGGTACCCCCTAAAAGGCCTTCGTCGGCTCCATCTTCTTCCCCGCCGAGGTAGCCCTGGGACGACATGCTTGGGAAAGATGACGACGATGAGGGCCTGGCGGCGGCGGCGGCGGCACTGGAATTGACGTGCCGATCGTGCATGGCCTTGATACCAATACAAATTTCCAAAAACAAGTTGAGCAGCTCTGGCTCTGAGATGGTACGACCGTTGACAAGGTTAGAATTGATCTTGTCCTGCAGGTTTCCGTGCCTGTAGTAAGGGAGGAGAATGTAGACTGTCTTTGAGCCATCCTTTTCTTGCACGACGCTCGAGTCAATGGAGTGGATAATGTACTTGCTGTCAAACTGCTTGTAGGCCTCCACCTCCTTAAGCGCGATTTGAATGCTCTCGGCGCCAAACGGACAACGGATCTTCTTGAGAGCGTAGGTGTCGCCGTTCTGGGATTGCACGAGGTAGACGTAGGAAAAGCCGCCCTCTCCCAAGAGGTTCAGGATTTTGAAGCTGTGTCTGTTTATGCGAAGGGTTGGGCTTTGGAAGCAGGTAAGGCATGACTCTAGTGAGTAGACGAGGTCTGTAATGTACTGAGCCATTCTTGTTCAAACGGTAGCAAACGGTAGCAAATACTGGCACAAAAAAATCAAAAAGGTTCTTGAATGGACTTGATATCGTGAACTTTTTGGCAATTGCCATATCCAAAATCATGTTCAAAGCGTTGGAAAAAGCGTTTCAGCCACCACCTATTTTTGTAAGGGTAAGGTTTCACGACACGCCAAATTTGGTGAAAAAAATGGAAAAAAGTTGTTGACTTTTTGTTCATGACAAAATTTTGTTAACTTTTCACGAACAAAATAGAGCCAAAATATACAACAAAATGGTAGGTTTTCATGCTGTGATTAAATCCATTGTGTGGCAAGCTCTCTGTGATTTGACTTTGTACTGCGTCTGCTAACCCATCCATTCCCATAGTCTATATCCACGATTGCTCAGTCCAACGAGGGTGGGAAAAGCGTCAGTCTTATTGCTGCACACTCCCACATCACAGGCCTTGGCCTGGAGGCAGACAACAAGCTGCAACCAAAAGAGAGTGCCCAGGGCATGGTTGGCCAAGTCAAAGCGCGTCGAGCCGCTGCCGTAGTTTTGGAAATGATCAAGGAAGGTCGTATTGCCGGTCGCGCCGTTTTGCTCGCAGGCCCACCCTCTACCGGAAAGACAGCCATCGCCATGGGTCTCTCTCAATCATTAGGCTCCGACGTCCCGTTTACGTCACTCGCCGCGTCCGAGGTCTTTTCGTTAGAGCTGTCCAAGACTGAGGCGCTGACACAAGCGTTCCGCAAATCGATTGGTGTGCGCATCAAAGAAGAAACCGAAATCATCGAGGGCGAGGTTGTCGAAGTCCAGATCGACCGCTCGCTCACTGGTGGCCATAAACAGGGCAAGCTGACCATCAAAACGACCGATATGGAAACTATCTATGAGCTGGGAACAAAGATGATTGACAGCTTGTCGCGCGAAAAGGTGACAGCTGGAGATGTTATATCGCTAGACAAGGCGTCAGGAAAAATTACAAAGCTCGGCCGGTCTTACTCGCGTTCGCGTGATTATGATGCAATGGGACCCGATACCAAGTTTGTTCAGTGCCCGGATGGTGAGCTTCAGCGCCGCCGCGAGCTGGTTCACACGGTATCATTGCACGAGATTGATGTCATAAACTCGCGCACGCAAGGGTTTTTGGCCCTGTTTTCGGGTGATACTGGTGAAATCCGGTCAGAGGTGCGCGACCAAATCAACACTAAAATCGGGGAATGGAAGGAAGAAGGAAAAGCCGAAGTCATTCCCGGTGTTTTGTTTATTGACGAGGTGCACATGCTTGATATTGAGTGCTTTTCTTTCATTAACCGGGCCCTTGAAGACGAGTTGTCTCCTATTGTCATTATGGCCACTAACAGAGGTATCTCACGGACCCGTGGAACAAACTACAAGTCTCCACATGGGTTGCCTGTTGACTTGTTGGACAGAGTTATCATCATTTCTACGTCTCCTTACTCTGAATCTGAAATCAAGCAGATTTTGAGTATTCGGGCTCAAGAGGAAGAGGTGGACTTGTCGTCAGACGCGCTTGCGATTCTGACCAAGGTGGGCCAGGAAACGAGTTTGCGATACAGTTCCAATCTCATCACAGTGTCCAACCTGATTGCTGAGAAGCGGAAATCGACTACTGTCGAGGTGGAGGATATAAAGCGCGCTTACTCGCTGTTCCTCGATGCGGATCGCAGTGTTCAGTATCTTAGTGAAAATAAGGAGTTCTACGTGAACGAAGAAGGCAATGCTCAGCTGTCTGGAGGAGACAAGGTGAGAAAGCCCAACCAAGAAGACATGGACATGTCTTAGAGAGTATTTACATTTATTTATATATACCGGTAGAGCAAAGACAGAGAGTAGGGAAAGATGAATAAGAAATAAATCATTAAGAGATGGAAAAGTGTATGTTTATTTAGTCAGAGAGAGTGTGAGCATATGCATTTAAATATTAAATTTCTAACCGCTTCCCTTGGTATTAAGAATAAGGGCAATAATCATTCCATACAATCCCAAGACCTCAGCAAAAATAAGAATGAGCACGATTCCAACAAACAATCTAGGCTGAAGCATGAGCTGTCGAACACCTTCATCACCTACAATTCCAATAGCGTAACCCGCGGCCAGACCAGCAAAGCCCACACATAGGCCACAGGCCAAGTGCATGATACCATTAAAGAGCGAGTACTCTTGGGAAGGGTTAAGGTCACCAGCAATAAGGACACTAACGACTAGTCCATAGACAGACAAGATACCCGACATGATGACAGGGATCAAAGACTAGAGGGTGAAAGTGTGTGTGTGTGAGAACTAGGAAAAAAAGACTGAAAGACTGAAAATACTGAAAGAACTGAAAGAACTGACAGAACTGACAGAACTGAGGGAACAAAAACTACTAACCTTCATGATCAATTCAGGCTTGAAAGTACCAATACCAGAAATACCAACACCCGATTTGGCCGTACCAATGGCAGCTCCTGCCGAACTAAAGATAATGGCACAAAAGCATCTTTTTGAAAGGGCAAGTAAAGAGTCAGTTAGTTGGAGGTGAGTGGGTGGGTGAAAAGGGAGGATATACGTACCCTGCAAATCCTAGGAAGGGCGCAAAGAAAGGTGTATAATCTGACGACAATTCGGACCTGAATGAGAGGTGTTAGCAAAGCAAAGTGGTAGCAAAGCAAAGTGTTGGCAAGGTTTGAAGCGGGAGACCAGAAACGAGAGACGAGGGACGAGAGACCGAGAGACGGGGAGAGAGTCCGAAGAACCACAAGCCACCGCACCACCCTTTTGAACTATCCAGCACATTCGAATCCCTCCAGGTATCAGAACACAGTAGTCACAGAACCAGACACAGACACAGAACCAGAACCAGAACCAGAACCAGAACCAGAACCAGAACCAGACACAGAACCAGAACCAGAACCAGAACCAGACACAGAACCAGAACCACACAAAAAGCAGTCCAACAAAAGACTCACATTTGATAACAGAATAACACAAGAGACCCCGAATGAATCAATTAACTAATAAATAAAAATTTCACAATCTCTCTTGTGTTGGGTTGAAGCCAGATAAATTACTTCCTTTGTTTATGTGGTGAAGTAATTGTTGTGAAGTAATTGTGGTGAAGTAATTGTGGTGAAGTAATTGTTGTGAAGTAATTGTCGTGTGTGTGCAGCAGCAGCAGCAGCAGCAGCAGCAGCGTAAATATTGTTGAGGTAAAAAAGTAAGCAAAAAAAAAAAAAAAAAAAAAAAAAAAAAAAAAAAAAAAAAAAAAAAAAAAAAAAAAAAAAAAAAAAAAAAAAAAAAAGCAGCCATAATAATGGGTGGTGGTGGTGGTAGTGATTGGGATGATAGTTACTGTGAGTGAATATATGGGTCTGACTTATGTTGGAGAAGATCCATCAAGAACAAGATCAAGAACAAGATCAAGAACGAGATCAAGAACAAGATCAAGAACAAGATCAAGAACAGGACCAAGAATAAGAACTGAAGTATCAGCAAAAGTAATTGAATATAATTTCACGTAATGCCTCATCTGTAGTAAAGAGGTTTGAATTCTGACTTCCTCACTCACTCTTATAAGTTCTTAACTCGTTTAAAGTCTGTGTGGTCCAACGTCAATAGCTCACGATATCGATTGTAACACACCCCATTGAAGCCATTAAAGCCATTGAAGCCATTTAAACACCCTCTACTGTAGTATACTCTATGGTCTAGACAAAAAAAACAAAAAAAAACATCACTCTCCAACATCTACCATTCCCTTTAAAACCACTCTTCAAACCCACCGACGACCCCTCATCCCCTCCTCACAACCAATATCCGTATCCTCTCATCATATCGCACCACCGAATAATCATTCACAAACACAAACTTCTCAGCCAACATTTCATAAAACAAATCCCCAGAATCAGCTGCCCGATACTTGTGAGCCAACACTAACGTTGTTCCTTCCGAAATGAGTCTTTCAAGAATACAAAGTAATGGCCCAAAACTGCTCTTGTTGTAAATACAGTCTGTGACTAGTACAATGTCCCATCCTTCCTCCTCTTGGAGACCGCTTGAACTACTACCTGAACTACCTGAACCGCTTGAACTGCTTGAACTGGTATGACGATACACAGGCATGGGAATCTTGGTGTCATCCTCTTCTTCCCACATTAACGGATAAAACAAAACCCTTTCACTAGTAGCATTGCCAGCATTGCCAGCATTGCCACTACCCTTGCCGATACCACTAATTCCAACATGAGATCGCGCACTAGTTTTAGAAAAGCTCCCACTATTTAACACAATGTTTCGTTCACACGCTTGTCGAGCCTCTTCAAAGTCGGTGAGGACAACGCGTGCGGCCGGAAACATGGCAGCCATGACTAGGCCTGTGAATCCACAACCTGCGCCTAATTCAATAATTGAGCGAGGTGGCCAGCGCGATGCTGCTGCTGCTGCTGCTGATGATGATGATGATGATGATGATGTCTGCAGCTGTTGGTGGCCTTCACCAGCACCACTAATATATTCTCGCAACTTTCCAGTACACAATTCTTTAGCAACAGCAAGCGCAGCATCCCAAATATGACTCGCAATATCACCTTGAGTCTCCTCAATCACATTGATATTGTAGCCTGGGCACTCCGTATCCAAGTTACGGAGCGCGAGGTGGTCACAATCGCGCGTTTGTTTGTCAATGGTGGGAGAGGGGAATTGGCAAGCGACGCTGCGGATTGGTAAAAAAGTGGCAGCTGCAGGAGGGGGCCCAACAGAACTAGAAGAACTAAAAGAACTAAAAGAACTAGAAGAGCTGGTGGTCTCGTAGCTTTGTAGTAACATGTCAATAGCAAGATCAGGTCGCGGAACACTAGCTCGAACGTAAAATTGAAGCGGCACCTGTCGACCACCCCTGCTGCGAGTGATTACTGATAATGGAACTTGAGTGGTGTAGGTTAAGGCTCGTGAACCTGAAGTCCAGTTCAAGGCTTGAGAGTTGAATATGAAATCCTTTTCGGAGTTGGTGGTACCACCGCTGCCACCGCCATTACCGCTACCACTGCCATTGCCGCTATTACCATTTGCTGTGGTAAGAACTAACTCGACTACTAGTTTCAAGTCCCCAAAGAAATACTTTTCGCCTAAATCGTTTGTCACTGTAAGAACTGACTTGATTTCAAAACATTTTGATTTCAATAAAGTCGTGCAACTGGGTCGCTTATAGAACTTTACGTGATGGTACATTTTTTTTATTTTGGTGGTGATTAGGCCAGATCAAGTGAAGAGAAAAGAATTTTTTTTTTTTTTTTTTTTCATGTCATGTTTGTTGAGATTCCTTTACCGGTATATGGTAGAATTGAGTGATTACTAGTATATTTACAAATTGCCAGCAGCACCAGTGCTGGACTCACTGGGCTTTGACAGAGTCTTGACGAAATGCTTCATCAAAATGTTCTTCTTGATGTTCTTGGCCAGTTTTTCGGGCTCAGACTTGCCCAGCGACTTCAGAATATCATGAGCCTGTTCAGGCGCCGTCTCTAACAGCTCACCCGCATAACTCGAGAAACTACTATTTGTAATCTCAACCCGAAGCTCTTCCAACTCCTTCCTGACCTCATCGACCTCCAAATCAAAGATCCGCTGCTCATTAGGCCAACTTGGAATATTGTACTTTTGCATAGTCTTCTTTACCCACTCCTCATCCTCCGGCTTGCGGTCACTATGAATCGACAACAAGTTCATTTTCCGCAAGTCGTCCATTTGCTGCGCAGTCGTCTGGTTGCCATCTAGACCCAGTCTCTGACTTCGTTCGGCACGGTACTCCGCAATCTTGCGCATCTCCTCGGCTGCTACCTTTCCTGGCGCCTGTTCTCGATACTCAATCCACGACAAACCCTTGTTCATGAGGATTTCAGAGACAGCAAACGATTTGCGCGCAGAGAGAGGGCGTGTGGACTGGATGCGTACAACGTCGCCTTCTTTGCATTTGTTGGCTTCGTCGTGCACCAGGAAATCGGTAAAGCGGACAACGTCCTTGTTGACGAGCTTGTTGAACTTCATGCGCTGAACGCGCACCTTGACAGTCTTGTTCATTTTGCCATGGGACGTGACCATGCCCACGAAATTTTGTTTCGCCATGGTGCTCGGATGTTGTGATATTTCGACTATGGAGTTGGAGTCTGAATGGTTGATGGTTGATTGGATTGAAATTCAAGGTGAAAAAGTAGGATCAGGGTAACTTCTGCTGGAAATATTCCGAGACGTCTACAATCGCCGGTTGGGAGATTGTCAATTACTGTCATCGCACACTCTATAAATTGTATTTGGATTATCTTGAACGCTCGTTAATTACTTTGAATTTGCGCTCATGTCACTGTTTGTAGGGCTCACCGCTACTTCATAGAGGGGAATGTCAGAAGACGATGCCAACGCATTGGCAACGTTCTTGCGGATTTCCACAGCCTCCACCTCTTTTATGTACTTGATCTCGTCTGGAATAACATTGATGAGGAACCCAATCTTGGACTCGATCAGCAGTACAACCTTGGATGAAGGCTCAATCATGTACTTGAGGTACCCCATGGCCATCAGGTACCCAGCAGCGAGTCCAAGGACGTGACTGATGATGCTTGGGCCAGGCAGAATAATAGCAGCAACCAGTGCTGCCCCGATAGGCTTGGTCCACGTAGGAATCATGAAGTTTGAGGCGCTGGCAGAGAAAAAAAAATCAAACGTCAGTAAAAGAGCAACAAAGAAGACAGCAAGCACTTACATTACGTAGGTTGGAGTGGAAATGCTCTCGACGTAAGAAAAGTACGCCAGTAGGGAAAAGACCCATGCGCTGTACAGAGAGTCAGCACATCACTCAACTTGAGATTAAAATGAAAGTAGTTACCTTGATCCAACAACGGCTGCGGAAGAGAATAGAACCAGGTTGATAAGAATGTATGCCAAACCTGTGACAGTAGCAAGGGCTAAAGAGTTAGATTCATAAAGGGCGAGTAAGAAAGAGGCAGTCGGTACGAACCATTCAAAACAATTCCTGTTCGCACAGTTCCGTTGTTTCTCTCAAAAGAGCTCAACAGAGGAAGAAACACCCAGGCGCTCAGGACGAGATGGAACACATTATAATGAAGCATTGGATACCAAGTCAAGCGATTTACTAGCAATGTTAGTAGAGGGGATGGCTGGAAAAAAAAAAAAGACTGAAAAACGTACACTCGAGGTTGGTGATTGTGCTGGTCTGTAGCCTTAGGGATTCGACAAGGGTCGGGTATAGGCAGCTAACTAGGAAGAGCAGGAGCATGAAGACCATGAGGCCACCAGTGAGAGCAGGCGGGACCCTTTTCCAAGCATTTAAATGTAGATTAAAGACATGCTGCACAGCTTTTACAGTATTTTGAGATATCATGGTGACGTTGAGATTTGAAAATTAAATAAATTTGGCACGAAAGAAAAAAGAGGTTGAAGGGATTCAGGCACGGAAAGAATGAAGATAGAAGAGGGAACAGAGTAAGTTACTCCACGTATTGCAATTGCAATTATTTTTATTTTATTTTGGCAGTAAAAGTGGTGGAAGAGTCGCTAAAGCCCACTTCTAGAGGCCTGAGGCCCTTCAAACTGCGGTTTGTGCAGTTAAAATGAGCCATGAGCAATTTATGGTCTTCATGAAGGCTTAAGCTCAGGATTTTTGAGGATTTTTGAGGATTTTTGACAATTGGTTGACCTTAACACCGACGACGACAACAATCGATCTGACCTTTGAGTCTTTGACCATATGTCTCGAGATCCTTGAGGGCCAATACGTACTTCATGTCCACGTCTGTAATTTACGTCGCCAAAACACTGGAGCCCGCCTCTTGCATCGGTGCCCTTAAAGTCTAATGCCAGTTACCCGGTGAACCTATGTGGGCCTCTCAGAATGAACAGCCGAAGAGGCCGCGCATGAGATCCATTGAGGCCTCGAAAGGTCTTTGAAGAGGGCTGAAGCCTACTACTGGTCAGTTAACGAGCAAGCGAACAAGCGAGCAAGAGACCTGGATTTCAGAGAGGGTCATTGTGATGGTCTAGACAAACACACGTTTTAACCATTTGCAACTCGAAAACAACCTCAAAACCAACCTCCAAACCATTTGATATCGCTCATGGCCCTCCCTGACTATCATACTGCAGCGCTGGCCTCTTCTTATTATAATCAATAAGCGCTATTTGGCTGTAATTATGACCAATTCGTTCAAGTAAGCCTCTGTCAACGTTGTAATTCCCGTTTGAGATTTGTTTGTTTTGGTTTTTCCTTGTTTCTTTAAACCTTCCCTTTTCCTCACTTTCCCTCAAGCCCTTCGAATCCTCTTTCCTCTTTCCTGCATTTTATATAGATTCACTGGCTAATTGGCATCAACTACCCTACATTTCTCACTGCCCACTCATCCCCTGCCAATGTCACACCTGTACAAGCTCTGAATCAACCTCAAAACACTTTTTTTCCTTATCACCCGACATCTACCGGCACCCACATATAAAATGGACTTTCTACGGTTTAAAAAGTCCCCAAGTCTCACTCATTTGCAAGCAGCCTATAATGAATCTCATCAAGCCTCGGTGCGTGCACTGACTGCTGAATCCCAAAACAACTACGCTGCTGCGCTTTCCGCTTGGAAAACAACGAAACGCATCATCTCACTACAGCTGAGCACCATATCTGATACGCCTCGCACAAGCCAAGAATCACAGCTCATGACTAGTATAATGGAAATAGATCGCCAATGTTATGACCGTATCGCTTTTCTGCAAAATGCACTGCATTCTGTCAAGCCTGTCGCAAGCGTGCCCTCCAGCAGGACGAAACAGTCCTATGACCAGACATTCTCTTCATTTTCTTCCTCTAATGTCACAGACGCCAGCGAGACCATGGGACCACCACCCACGGCTAACCGGATTTTGAAGAGCGATTCGAGCCTGGCTAGCTCCATGAAGTCCAAAACAAAAGGCGTGCATAAACGGTCTGCATCCGAAAATGAAGGCAGTACGGCTTACTATCATTCTGCGTCTTCTGTTGACGAACGCAGCACATCTTTAAAATCAACAAGCCCTTCTATTATCTCTAGAACCCCAAGCCCTCAACACAACACCGCGAGCTCTAGAGCCATGCTGCATTCACTTAGGTCTGGTAAATCAGGAATGAAGAAGCTTATGGATGAGAGAAAAGCTGCTTCCAATGCGGCATCGTTAGCCTGGACTGCTAATCGTGTCGGATCTAATCCCACAAACGCCCACAACGCTCTTGCTGCTGCCAGTATTTCAACAGGAAACATTCCTCCGCCTGCTCCTAACTACGCCAACGGAGGTGGAGGCAAAATGCTAGCGCAAAACTTTGACAAACTATCCATGCGCGGTGGGAATAAAACGGGCATGTCGTCCGCAAAACAACGCCCAACCTCTGCTTACGCGCCAAAAGCAAAGCCTGCCAAACCCGCTGTCGTCTATGCAAGAGTGCCATTGAAGACTACTGTCGTGAGATCAGCGTCGGTACCACCTGCCAAAGGGGTTAAACGAACAGCTCCTCCAGCTAAAACCATAGCAAAACCGATAGCTAAACCGATAGCAAAACCTAAAGAAATCCCAGTTGAAGAGTCAGATGAAGAAATACTAGACGATGAAGACTTGTGGATGAAGGAAGCACGAAAGAAGGTTGAAAAGGTCAAGGGCATAGATCCGGGAGCAGCAGAAAATATATTTAATGAAGTGGTAGTGAAAGGCGACCCTGTATTTTGGGATGACATTGCTGGATTAGAGAGAGCCAAGACATCACTCAAAGAAACCGTTGTGTATCCCTTTTTACGTCCTGATTTGTTTAGTGGGCTGAGAGAGCCAGCACAAGGTATGTTGCTGTTTGGACCGCCAGGCACTGGCAAAACCATGTTGGCGCGGGCAGTTGCACAGGAGTCTAACTCGACTTTTTTCTCGATTTCTGCGTCGTCACTGACGTCCAAGTTCCTTGGAGAGTCCGAAAAGCTTGTAAGAGCGCTGTTTCTCATGGCGCGCGCGCTTGCGCCATCCATTATATTTGTGGACGAGATTGACTCTTTACTTTCAGCACGATCGGATAGCGGAGAGCACGAAACGTCTCGAAGAATCAAGACTGAATTTCTTGTGCAGTGGAGTGCTTTGCAGCATGCAGCAGCTGGCAAGGACCACGAAGATGTATCGCGAGTGCTTGTACTGGCGGCGACCAACCTTCCTTGGGTTATAGATGAAGCCGCACGACGCAGATTTGTTCGACGTCAGTACATTCCACTTCCAGAGCCAGAAACGCGGAAGCGGCATATTGCCAAACTTTTGAGCCGTCAAAAGAACGCACTGAGTGAGTCTGATCAGGCCAAGCTTGTGAAGCTAACCAATGGGTTCAGTGGGTCAGATTTGACGGCGTTGGCCAAGGATGCTGCCATGGGACCGCTAAGATCACTAGGCGAAGCGTTATTGACTACTCCCACGGATAAGATTCGGCCTATAGGATTTGAGGACTTTAAAGCGTCGTTGAAAACCATTCGCCCAAGTGTTTCGAAAGATGGGCTGAAGGTGTTTGAGGACTGGGCTGCCATGTACGGAAGCTCAGGGGCTTGATGATATACTACTGTTAGTACATGTTACTGTTATTTGTATATTGTATTTATGTGAATGAATCAACATTAAGGACGGGATTGGTTACTTGGTTACTTGGTTACTGGTGCAGTTACTGGTGCAGTGACTGCCACTTACTGGTATAATAAGCCTGAATGATCGTGCACTACCAATATGCTCTCAGTGTTTACATTTGGTCGGATCCGTTGGCCAGGACAGAGCGGCCTTGTA
>JAJMKT010000463.1:0-17040 GCA_030563985.1 Geotrichum restrictum
TCTTTATAAAGGAAAACGTCATCTCTGGGCTGTGATCGATGCATTAACGATGAGGAGCGTGAGTATATATGTTTGTGTAGACTAGCGGTCTTAAGTGTACTTGTACTTGTACTTGTAGTCTACGCCGATGCAACGAGTACAGTGTGATAGAGTTTCAGTGCGTGTTAACTGTTGGACTTAGAGAGCATGGGTATGGACATATATATAGCCTATGAAGTCATGCGCGTTCGGGCTGGATCCATTAAGCTGTTGACACTGTGTGGTGTGGTGGTCCTGTCACTTTAGTCTCATCGACTGTATCTCTCGTCGTTCTCTAGTGAGCTTATGGGTCTACACTGGATAGTTCAGATGGCACAGGTACATCAGTTTGGTTCCTGTGGCTCTCGTACCGAGCAGCTCAGGGACGTCATGTATACAAAAGGGAAAAGATCGCAGCCGTACCCCTGACAAAGAGGGAACTAAAAAATTGGACGACACAGGAATTGAACCCGGGACCTCTCACATGCTAAGCGAGTGTGATAACCAACTACACCAGACGCCCATTCAACATTTCTTAAAATTTGCTGATATTTTCAAAATTAATATTAATGATTTTGCTTTTTGACACTTAAATTTGGTGGATTTAAGTTCCTTTATGACTTTTTTAGATCCTTTATAAATTTTTTTTGCTCGAAAGAGACGGGTTTTAACATAGAGGCCTTGGGCTGTGTAAAAAGCAACAAGGGGCGGGAATTCTCAGAGTGAAGCGGGCTAAATTATGGTTATACGACTACTAGCAAAAAAAGTTAGAAATATTGTTTTGTACTGTATCAAGTAAAGCCATATGGTACGAAAGTATTATCTCTCTCTCTCTCTCTCTGGATTTAAGTTTTGCATGTTTATTATTTTCCAGACCAGTCCTCAGCCTCAGACAGAAAATGCTAGAAGAACAAGATCACTATCGTGGGAGTCAGAGTGCCTCCTGGAAAGCGATCACCAACTGTTAAATGCAGAAGGAGAAGTAGAATTAGAGGCATGATTCGGGCCTTGATGGAGGCAACACGACAAGGAGCGAAGGCCTAATACAATAGCAAACTGTTATATTGACGGAGCTGTTAATGTTCATGGCAGGAGAGCGGTTTCATATTACTGATTTTTTTTTGTTTCTTTTATATTTCGTCTTCTAGATCTTCACCTCGACGGTGACCTCGTTACTCAATTCCAGGAAGTTGTCTCTTTTGAAGAAAAGAATGTTTGTTTTAGCGTGCTCTAGCCCTATTTATTATACTTCACTGGTTTTTTTTCCTGCTTGGTTTGTGCTAAAATTATTTTTATATGGCCGGCAACAGTTTTTCCACTTCTTAGTGATCTGAAATCGCCGGACCCTTCTAATATCTATTTTATAGTCTAATTACTTCCAATACAGTAGCACTTATAAACTGGGAACTCTCAGTACTCCTGATATTCTGAAAAGTATTGCATAGTCTGGTGTAGAAGTTTTTGGCATGTTTACATCTCGACTTTATATAAAATCATAAATTTAATCAAGCTGGCTGCAATTAAATGGATGAAATTGTAAAAGTAGGTTGATGCGTGAGCTTGAGGTACAAAATTATGAGTGTGTAGTTGTTGATCCTAAAGTAAACATTACTGCTATATATTTAGATTGAAAGAAAATCTACTCCATGGGTATGAAATTCAAATGAATATCTGGGATGTGACTGTAAGATATGTTTTTATTTCCTGCCAGTTTATCATCAAATATCTAACTAGTTCATTCAGTTGAGTAAATTTTTCTATACTAATATAACATCGATCGCGATCAAGATCAACCTGGTCACAGCTAAAAAGGGCATATATATATATATATCTTGTTTTCAACTCAGCTCTATTTAGTTTCTGGTCTAATCATTGGTTTTAAGGATTTGCACAAGGTTATCATAATACCAAGTCTAATTGATCATAAAAAAGCGTTCTATCTTATTTGTTTAGCACGGTATCTGTTAGCTTTCAGTTTAACTGAATAAGCCAAACATTTGCTTGGCTGTATACCTGTAGATAATCCAGTAGCAAAATATATGCCAGACACAAGGGGCCAGGCTGAATACGTACGATTCACGTACTAACATTATTACTACAAAATTATAGTCCACCATCCAAGTCATGGCTACGCATTATAACTATTTTCAGTGTCAGTGAATCTTGTACCGCACCGAATGTCAAAACATAACTTGATAGGTTAATGTCCAAGGTGGCCAAATAAAACGTGCTAATGGACCTGCTTCAGTCTTTAATTAATAGAGCTAAGTACGTACACATCGTTGTGAAAAAGCTTGAACACTTGACGCTTTAAAATAAATTAAATGCAAACTGCTAGGCTTTTACAAAAAGACATGTTGTCTGTGAAGCCTAATGACTGGTGTCAGTATCCGGATTCCAGATCTCGAGGTATTGAAAAGTTCCACGTCAAATTCCTCTATAAAAACTTAACGCTCTATAACTTTACACCCCTTGAATGTGCGTATCAAATTGCGTACAGTACGTACGTTGTCATTTCGGCACATGCCGTTTAGTCTAACCAATCAGCTCAAACCCCGGTCAATACGTAGGCTTAGATATCTCAAGATCTCGAGTATTCCCAAGTTATCCCAACTGTTTTATCCGCTTTATAGAGAAAATGCATAGCTATAGTACCGGTATATGATAGATGCTGTGGCTATAATACAGGTATCACGAAAGAAAAATACATGAACACCATTAATTTCGTGCACACGGCATCTGCTGAAAACTAGTCTATATATATATACAGTCCTTTCAAGGTATGTGACATGTGTGGAGGCCACTGTGGCCCATATGAGTCCGTAGGCATACTTTACTTAAACGTTGTTTCCCAATTATCGGTTAGTTGAACTAGAATCCATACAGCACTAAAAGTTAACGATCACTAAGATCATCACTTATAGACTACACTGTCACTACAGTACGTAGTTGTAGTATTGTAGATGTTGTAAATTATGCTTCAAACTTCTGCCTTGTTTTGAAAGCTTAGCTGCAATTAGCTTACTTGATTATTCAATGAATCATGATGACAAGCACTAAGCCAGACTAGATCTCGACCATATGCGTGCAAAAATATGGTAAGAATCAAGCTAATAAATCGGTTCAATGCCTCCAGAGCCCAGACCTAGGCGATCAACTTTTTTCTAAAATCTAAATCGCATGTCATTTTTGAAATTAACGGGTATTGGTCTTAGCTTTAGTGATAAATCTTGTTAAAAGCTTATACAGCGTTAAGTTACATACATTAGTAGTGACTACGTTAGTCTACTTAGTTTATGGCTGGTCGATGATTATCTAGACTTGACTATATAGACATACGTACTTGTTCAGGGGTGAATTAGTTAGACTAGCCGTACGTGTCTAGAGTTTCCACGATCGGTATTAATGTCAAAATTTGTTGTGCGGCTTACCATACGAAGTAAGAGTCAATTTTGTTCATACTGTATTAATTATTATCATACTTCTTCGCCTTCTCCTCATATGTGTAATTCAGAGTCTTGAGCACTTTTGTTCGTGATCCTGCAGTTCCGCCGAGACAACAAATTGAAGCATCGTAGTGCTTGGTCTTGTCTTCCTTCTTGATCACAAAGTATGTCCGTATGCAGTCATCTGGCGTGTCTCTAGTGTCCGGCCCATAGACTACGTTGCGCCCTCCATCACTCAGTGCTGCCTCATTACTGACTTAAACATTTAATCATCTTAGTGCTATAACCAACAGATCACAAATTTTGTTATGGCGATCATGGCCTGTTCCTCCTTTCTGTTGAATTTTACTTATCCTCATGATTGATACCAGACCGAATGGGACTGTGACAATATTGTCTCAAATCGCCTTATTGCCTTCAGCAGCTCTAGTAAATAGTGGGTGGCAGTAGAAAATGGCGGCACAGTGCCGCTTTTACCATGTAGTCTTACATTCCTAGTGTTTTGGATGGCGGAAGGACACGTAGAAAACTGCTGCCAGGTCGCGTCGCCGCCTAAGTCAAGGAGGTGAGTTCTACTTAAGCTGTTCATACCGTCTTTGGAAAATATCTCGCGCTAGTAATTTAACACGGAAACAATCTCTTGTAAGAGTTAGAAGTTTTATAAAAGTAATTGGATGTCAAATGTTCTTACCAAAACCCATCTTCAAGCCATTGTGGTTCGTCTCCGTGCTCAGTTCCCGGAGCAGAGAAGCAAATTCATTGTCGGTGATGCATTCAAGCACCTTTTCATGGTCACACACCTCCATGGTGGCATCAACGAACTGATCCTGAACAACCTCCAAAACCTTGACCCCACCATCGGTGATGCTTCCTGCGAGATGCGCGTCCCCCTCGTCATCGACATGCGCAAGCTTTACGAAGGCATCGCCGAAGATGATGATGTGCCTCTGGTCAATGCCTACATTGCCGCCCATGCCCGCGACAGGGTTGACACTCAAGTCCGCACGTTCGCTGATGCCAAGGGTGGAGAGCATGACCCTGCCTATGACATTCTAGTCAAAAGGGTTGTAGAAGCTCTTGGAGAACGTGACACAGATCTTCTCCGGCTGTGCTACAGCTTCACCATGTCCAGCGTCATGAGCAAGGACGAATGCGGCAACTTGTTCTCCAACCGCTCCAAGGCTGCCATGGTCGTCGCCGGTGATGTTGCTTTGCACAGCGCGGCCCAAAAGGATCTCATCAAACTGGAGCCGATGCTACGTAGCGCGCTTGCAACGGACGCGGTTGCCTCTTTCCTTGAAAAGTTTGAGACCATCCCACGCCATGAACAGCTCGTCGGCAATTTCAAACAGCACTTCATCGAGAATCAACTTTCCCGAGCACTCCAAACCATGCGTTCCCACATCCCCTACAAGTTCGAATATGCTGGACAGGTTGAGCAAGAAGAGGTCCCGCTTTTGCCTATCTTCAATCAAATGCTCGCCATATTTTACATGGTCTTCAACGACAATGGCGGCATCCTCACACGCGCTCGTCTCGAGGACATGGCGCCCCTCCACAGCTCGGTTGGCAAGATGCTCTACACCGACAGGTTTGCTGGTGCCTATTTTTTGCTTTGGAAGCCCAATCACGGAACTGGTCGTTTTGAGGTTGTCGACATCCGTCCGGAAGATGAAGATGTGAGCTGCCTTGTTTTGGATGGATGGACGAAATTTCTCGCTGGAAGCAATGGGAAAGGACTGGATGCCTCCAACCTTGAAGAACACAGAGCCGCTTTCAAGCTTCTTAACATCATCTGGGCTGGCACCGTGTACGCCGCTGGCCATCCCGACTATTCGAACAATGCGGTCGACAAGGATTTTGACTACCTCACGGGTTTTGACGACATCTGCATGCCACAGCCAGAGGGTGTGATAAATTCTTTCAAGGCAACTCGCGAGGATTTTCCACAATTTAGCCTGAAGAAGAACCTCCCCAACGAGGTCCGCCCAAATCTTCACAACCTATGGATGATTGCCAGAGAGATGGCTGAGCAGCGCGGCCTACATGACGAATGTCAGCCCATTCGGATGACTTCAACACGCGATCTCTTCGAACGCATCAACCGCCCTGTTGACTGGCAGATTGACCATATCTACGCAGCTACTCCTCACCAGCTCAAAGCCAATACCGACCTTTTGATCGCCAAGCATACCGCCGCACCCCAGCAGAAGCTTGGTCCTCACATTGTTCGCAGCGGAGAGGAAGCCTTCAGTTTCGAAAATCTCGCAGATGCCCAAGTTGTTCTCAAACTCAGGGACAACAAGCGCAAGCCAGAATACATCAAGCGTGTTCCCGAAAATGCTACATTCGTGGTTTGACGGCCAAGATTCTGCCACTTCTCTCTTAAATTTTCCAGATCGATGTTAACGTTTTTGTTTACTGGGAGCCTGTGGGTGGAACGTGTAGCGCAAGAAAGCACAAGGAGACGCAATCTTTTCTGAAAATCATGGGCCTATCGTCACTAGCCTATGACACCCTTATCATGGGCCCTAGACCATGTAGACTAGATGATAAGTGCATGCGCGGGAGCGGGGTAAGACATATACTACGTATAGGCCAAACTCTGGATACTAGTCACTAGACTAGACTAGTAGGCTATTATAGGCTATTAGCGAGCCTAAACTAGCTAATCTAGTCCAACTAGAGCTCGCTCCTGGCCATTTAGTTCTCGACTATAGTCGTCTATTCTAGCTAGCGCGCGCTACAAACAATTTACATTAAATCGATCAATGCTACCACGTAAATGCCGTAAAGTACGTTGTAATAAAAAGGATCAATAACTTCATTTATTAGGGGGTTGTTGATAAAAAAAAAAGATTAAAAATAGATAATAACCAATCAAAATCAGATGCGGGCTATGGAATCAACCAAATCTCCCAATGGGGAAAAATAAAGCTAGAGAATGCATGAAATGCAGAAGTCTGCAGTCAATTTACCGCAATAACGAAAGATGAGCATGCGTGTAATTTCATCATTCATGATCTTTATGTTGAATACGTACGTACTACGTACGTAGTCTATAGAAAAAGTTCATTTAACTACATGTGTTATGAAGAGCATGTAGTCCAGGCTTTTTAGTGTTTAAAATGTAGACCAGGCCTAGGGAATCAGTTCAACCAGTGTAGACTCCCGGTAGAGTAGACTTAACTCAGTAATGTAGGACCTGTAGGTAGACCAGCATCCCAAGTATCAATATTATGAGAGATATCCCTAGATTCGAACGCGTGTTGTCATTACCCCCTAGTAGGGCCCCTACTGTCAGGCTACTGAGGCAAAGCTTCCACGAAAAGAATTCTTGATTCGCTTTTCTTCCATCATATACGTACCGGTATACTTTTGGTTTTTCCTATACTGGCCGATCTGCAATTATATTGCTCTATATACTCCAGAGAACAGTTACCTTTACAGACGTCTACACATGTAGCTAGTCTAGTCTAGACACGGGCCTACAGTGGCCCTACAGTGGCACCCGAGTGGCTATACTGTTTAGGCCTATAAAGCAGAGTCTTAGCTAACTAGTAGAGTCTAAGTAGAGTCTTAGTAGACTATACATGTGCACACAGTAAACATGTGTAGCTATACAAGAAGCACAAAGAGCGTCAAGAGTTCACAAACTAGTTGGGAGCAAAACAAAATCCGAAGACTCCAAAGGTTTCAAACTGAAGTTTACGGTTATTTGGTAGCTTCAGCTTTTGTTTTTATATTTCGAGTTTAAATCTTTTTTCCCATATATGACTTCACCAATAAACCATGTGAATTCTACAATTAATTGCAAGTAAACTACTATTCTTATGACACTAGGGCCATTGCAAGAGTCTAGACCATATGATTTGAAGCCATTAACGCGCATACTTGATTTCCGCCTGTTGAGGCGACTTATTGAGCCATACATAGACAAGTTACAAGTTCAACAATCCCATCATAGTCTATTATAAGGATCCTGCAAGTTCTACGGTATATATGCCATGGCATGGCTTTAGCTTGGCTTGGCTTTTGGTGTACTGTACATATGTCTGAAATTAAATTTAGTCGTACTGTACAGTAGTACTGTACGAAGAAATGGTAAACTCTTAATGAGACCTTCGGGGAGTCAGTCATCGAGCTCTGAAACATTCTGTACCATTATGCTATAGCGCCCTAACTCTAAATGTTGTCCCAGTGTTTTTTACTAGTGCTGTACCAAGTTCACGTTGGTTGAATTCAGAGATGGGCCCTGAGTGCCGTTAGATAACCAGTTTAACCAAAAGTCAAATCCTTTCTTGAATCGCTTTATGGGTTGATCTTCAGTAGTCTACTAGCCAACGGAGTTCTTGAAGATAACACACTTTCTTTGTTTATGCAGTCAGGGTGCCTCTCTGATCCATTTCTACCCTCACAGCAAATCTCTAGAGAGAAGTTTGACATATCAATCTACAGTAAAAAAAAAAAAAGCCTTTGTGTGATGCAACTGCATGTGCCGACTAGGCAGCAGATAGAGCAAATGGCGACTCTCCGTGCACGTAGAAATTGTGAGGCGATTGTTGAACAAGCGAAGTATAATGTACCGGGTACGTAGCTATTCTGAGATATATTGAATTTTGCGCAAAGGCTTCCATACGTATCATTCTTAGTTCTCAAGGCGTCGCTAGTCCATGGATTGAGCTAGCTTCATATATGATTCATTTAATCTTATTCCCAGTAACCTGGAAGGACATTGACTCTACCCTATCATAGCTTTCAATGATTTCATAGCTTCCCCTTAATTGACTTCTTTTTCAAGCCGAATTCAGTCGGCCTAGACTAGCTAGTCCAGTCTGGCTTGAACCTTATCCAGGATTCTAGGGCCAGCGCTAAATTTCATTTCAATAGTGGGGGTCATTGGTGGGGGTTGACAACTTGATTGCTCCCAATTTTTTGTCACTACCAGAGCTCATAATATTGCTACACCAATTATTCTCATCATCCAACCGCAAACAAAAACACCATGGACACTCCACTAACTAACATTGATCTGGCTCAATCTTACATTGGGAAAACCTTGGCCGACCTGCCAGTCCCCTCGTTTGTGTTGAACCGTACGATCATTGACCAAAATGCTAAACGCATGTTTGACAAACTGAACGCCATCCATCTCCAAAGCTCAGCCCAGAGTAAACTAAAATTCCGCCCCCACGTCAAGACTCTCAAATGCGTGGAAGTCACTCGCGCAGCATTAGGCAATGGGTACACGAAAAGCGTAGTGGCCTCGACGGTTGCGGAAATAAAAGGACTGCTACCATTGGTCAAGTCGGGAGATGTTAATGATATATTGTATGGCGTTCCTATTGGGTTTTCAAAAATTGACGAATTGGCACTTCTCGCAAAGTCCTACAAGAGCATTGCGGAGGATTTCAATCTCAGAGTGTTGGTAGATCATCCAGCCCAAGTCCAGCGGTTAGGCGAAAACGGCCAACACTGGTCGTTGTTTATCAAAACCGACTCTCACGACAACAGAGCAGGCGTTCCTATTGGCTCTGTTGAGTTCAAGGAAATTCTAGAACTCATAAAAAGGTACTCATCGTTGAGCTTGTTTGGTTTCTACGTTCATGCAGGCACAAGCTATGAAGCTGAAGATTTGGACGCTGCTAAGACACATTTGCACCGCGAATTGACCACCGTTCACGCTGCTGCTGAGGTTTCCAGAGATATTCTTGGATCTCAAGTTGCCGGCCCGTTTATACTTTCATTTGGTGCTACACCCACAGCCCACGCGGTCTCTCATGCTGACATCGTGGCGCTTGCACCTAACAGTCCCGACCAACTAGAACTTCACGCTGGAAATTTTGTTGCTCTTGATCTCCAGCAAGCGTCTTCTTCACTAGCGTCGCGCGACTCTATTGCGGGGTACGTTCAATCAGAAATTTGCAGCATCTATGGAGCTCCTCGGCACGAGTTTCTGATCAATGCTGGAGTATTGGCGTTGTCCCGCGAACCAGGTCGATGGGGCGGACTAGCACATGTTCAGGGAAAACCGGATTGGAAGGTTGTAAGGGTATCTCAGGAGCATGGAACTTTGGCATATGTTGGAGACAACAAAGATGAGAGAGATGGGACGTGGACGATTGGAGATCGGTTATTTCTGTATCCTCAGCATATGTGCATTACTTCTGCCATGCATTCAGTATACTTTGTTATTGATGAAGCCTATCCTCGAGACGAAACTGTTATTGTCGATGTATATATGCCCTGGAGAGGCTGGTAAGAGTCAATCCAAGTTAACGGTATGAAGAACAACAACGCGTCTTTAGATAACTATCGGGGGACTAGGCTTTGCTATGAATTTCCTTGTTTATCTGAAGAGAAGAAAAGAGGAAAAGTTAGGCTGGTGACTACGTAGTCTACGAAAATTGAATTAGATTCAAAGTATACATTCATTTCAAATCCCGCTGGTACCATAGATCGCTCGTTAGAATTATGCAATAGACTGTGTCATGTAAACTAATGAAACATTTCTGCTCATGTTTAACCACAGAATGATAATATTGGGATACGTACATAGGTCTAGTCACTATATACGTACTCAGATCCCAGACTAGAACTGTATGCCGTATAGTTCGGCGTATACTGTAATTTCTTTATAAAGTGGGCGAACCGGAACTTATATTCTAGTAGTTATGCTTTTGTTCTGAATTCATTGAATTACTGACTGGGCCCGAATACCACTAGACTAACTGGAAACTAAACCATCAACCCAAGTATAGAAAATTTAAGGGGTAACGATTTCAGCATATGTTCAGACTCCAGAGTAACTATGGCTTCACTTGCAACTTTGAGCCCTATATGGCAGTAAATCTGAGTCAAATACCTTAGCAAACTTAGCCAGACTAACATGCGTATGGAATATTTCACTTAGATTACTGTGCACATACATGTATTTATTGGCCACGTGCACACCAGCGATATATATATATATATACAGCGGTAGATCTATCGCTGTAATCCGTGTTCACCAAATACGAGACTGATTCCAGTAGTTTTAGCCGTGTTTTTTGTTGGATTCATCTTTACCAGAGTATACACATGCCATGAGTTGGCATAAGGCATGTACATATTTGCGCTGCAAAGGAGAGCAAAAGGGTGTGCGCAGGGAGAGAGAAGACCATATTAATCATCTCAAGATTCTCAACCAATCATAATTTAGCCTGGTAAACGTTCACCTTTCGAATTCGACAGACGTCTCTGCTAACTCTAGCTTACAGCTGACGACATGACGCTGCTTGATCAGTCGAACAGTTCTCCTTCGAATATCCTTTACACCGCGATATGGCTAATGAAAAATGCATGTTGGGTAAATGCGTGCGGCTTAAACAATCCATATGGCCATAAATTGTATTTCCCTGGCTCAAAACTAGCCTAATGCGTGTAACGTTTATGATAAAACTTGTGTATGCATGCAGATCTAGTCTATGAGTAGTAATGTGCTTATAAAATCCGGCCGGTTATAGCTGGTGATGTGTCTTAATGAGGAAACTGGACTGGAGTAAGGAGTTTGGTTTTCTTATCGAGGAGAATTCTTGAGAGAAGAAATATTCAAAGAAAGGTTTTCAGTTCGACAACGCCTTTGCACCGATTGATTAATCATGACGAGTCATTTCACATGATGCTCGTTCAACAACATGGATGCCCAGCACGGCCAGCAGTGCCAATTACCTAGACTAACTTTCTCTGTCCTGATAGTGCACCGGTATAGCTTAGCAGCTCTAGTTAGCAATCAAGGGTAATTGCACCTAGTTTTGCAAGGTGTCAAATAAGCCATAGGCGGGTCGGTTCCAAATGTGCTTAGGATGGACCTCAGGACTATTTACTACAGTATATATTGACACATTCAGTCCTATGATCGGCCTAGAAAGACCAAACAGAGGATGCTTATACATTAGTACTTATTAGACCATTGTCCTATAGCTTCACGCCAAAGTTCACGGTGTGACCGTCTGTGACGGTGCAGTGATGAAGAATTTCTTTGCTCTTTCTTCTCTTTCACTTTGATTCTGTTCTTTGGATGTTGCATAGTGCCATTCTGCTCTTTTCCTAGCTAGACTAGCGTAAACGATATTACTCCTATAAGCATATCCAACCCATCATCATAGCCCGGACTCCCCGGAACGTGTTTAGATCGCTCTCTGTCTGTAGGCTGGCTCAGATGTTGTCAACATATTGTAATTGTCTTTCTTCCTCTTGTAACCATTCTCAAGAAGACGGATAGCACTTTCTAAATTAACGCTAGACTAAGCTGCGCTTGTTGAGAAACGAAGAAACGAGATTTCTGGCATCAGCAATATTGTTAACTAGACTGCAAGTTGCTCAGTTGTTGTATAGATAATACAAGGAAAAAAAATAGATATATAGACTGCCATTAAATATCACAATATCATGGCAGTGTTACCGTGGTCACCGGCGTGGCGTGTGGCCACCAACGTTACGATGGGTGTGTGAGTTGGATACAGCTAGCTACACCGTGGTGCCATGTTACTGGCACTACCAGACTACTGCCGGCTTTGTTTGCGGCCTTAAGAGTTTAGTGGCAGTATCTAATATCTACACATATTCTACACAGAATCTACAGTATGCTAGTAATTTTGAGTATACATGACCGTCGGGCAGGTATGCATTTTTGATTCCTTTCGTTTCCGGCCGTTTTAATTCGATTCCAGAAGTTTCCACATAGCATTGCACCCGTCCCCGTCGATCACTGGGAAGACTTATGGGCCTGGTGCGCGCCAGAGTACGTATTAATTGAACAGTAGCGCGCGCTCAAGATCTAGAGTAGAATATTGCGATAAAGTTCTAATAGTCCTTACTTCACGCAATACTGCAATTCCATTTTCAGATGGGTTTGAGATATTTAGTAGACTAGACTAGATTCGATACAAATTATTTTAAGTCAGGAATTCTAGGTCAATTTAGGTGCCCTAACCAGATACCAACTGCAGACTGAAAAAGTAAATTCAACCACATTCTTAAGACTTCAGGAATCCTCTTATAGCAAGCATATAGCTATAGACGACGTCCTCGCGTAGTAGACTTCGACGATATATGTATGCAAGTTATACAGGTTAGAAGGGGTTTACAAAAGAACTCTCAAGAGCAATTTTATTAATCCTTTTTCGCAAATATAAAATATATTCAACGCCATAACTCGTGAAATACGTGACAATTGTAACAGTTCAGAATTCTTGTGATTATAAATTTAAGTTTTGCGTGTATTTTCAATAGGCCTAAATTATGGGATTCCTCATAATAGGCTCATATATATGTTTAGACTCTTTTAGAGCGTTAACTAACTAACTTGAAGAATTAATACTGGTTAGCTACATGTGGTTAGCCAATATGCGCCAAGTTCAGCTAACATTATTATGCATTTCACTGTAATAACTCTAATTATGGAAAAATAAAAAGTACAATTACTTTTCATTTTCTTTATTCGTTTGTTATTCATTTTCATTCGCTTTTATTACTTTTTATATTTTATTTTTCACAAGAGCTCACATCAATTCTAACCGCAATTATCAAAAGAAATTTCATAACATTTCATGGCTTTCGACCATATCACACTGCTCTTGTAAATGGTCCGAAGCAAGAGTTTCTCTCGCCAGCTTCCTTCTGAATAGGAATATAAAAGCTTCCCTATTTCCTCATCTCTTGTTCTTTTTTTAATACACTCTCCACCAAGTCTTTTTAGTCTTTATCTAATACTGGAATCAACTATATACCCGACTTTGTCTATCACATTCGTTAATTTCTTTAAAACCTTCTAATTTATAATGGTCAAGTTACTTACATCGTTGGTCGCAGGATCAATGCTCGCATTTTCCTCGCTGGCTGCAGCCCAGCTTGACTTTGCTGACACTCACCTTAAGGTCAGACAGGCATCTCCCGTCTTCTCCAACGTTACAACTACTTCGGCTTCTACTACTTCTACCCCAACTTCTACTTTGGTTTCTGCCAGTGAGTTTGTTGATACCTTCTTCTCTGATGTCGAAGCTGGCATTTTACAGGGAAAGAAGGCAGACGTCTCTTTTGACGCTGCCGCTGCTGAGATTGAGGCTATTCTGAACACTATTAGAGCTGTCTTTGGTGCTCTCCTCGAGCAAATTGCCTTTTTCCTGTTCCCCGACCTTGTTTCTCCTCTTGCCAAGCGTGACGATGTTACTCTCTCAGCCTCCGAATTCCTTTCCCTGTACAGCGAACTTAGCAGCACTTTCTCAGCATTTACCTCGTCTTCTGCCTACACCGCTTGGCTTGCCGCTATCACTGCTGCTTCTCCTGACTTCGATTACGCCGAGTCTTTGGCTGGTGTTGAGTCCGAAGTTGGTGGTCTCATTTCTCTTGCTCTTAGCCGTCTTGAGGCCCTTGCTGCCACTGACGCCACTGTTGCTGCTGCTCTTGCCACTATCAAGGCCGCGTTGAGCTCCATTGGTTCTGACATTGAGGCTGCTATTGCTGCTGGTGCCACCACCACCACTTCGTCCTCTACCGTTGCTTCTGGCTCTGCTACTTCTAGCTCTGTCGCTTCTGGTTCTGCGGCCTCTTCTGCTGCTGCTTCTTCTGGCTCCGCTGCTTCTGGTTCTGCCGCCTCTGGTTCTGCTGCTTCTGCCTCTGCCACTTCTGGTTCTGCTGCTTCTGGTTCTGCCGCCTCTTCTGCTGCTGCCTCTTCTGGCGCCGCTACTGGAGCTGAATCAACTTACTACACTACTGCTACCACTGTCATTGGTGCTACTTCTACTGAGGTCATCACTGTCTGCACCAGATGCACCAAGACCACCGGTACTGGTTTCACTGTTGTGACTACCACCTCCTCTGGTGTTCTTGTTACTGTCACTGAGCCTTGCCCAGTTACCTACACTCCTGAGGGAACTTCCACTGTATACTACGGTGGCTCTACTTCTACTGTCACCATTCCTTGCAGCAAGTGCACTGAAACGCACGCTTCTACTCCTGCCCCCGTTTCTTACACTACCATTACCAGCACCAACGCTGCTGGATCCGTTGTCACTGTCACTGTTCCTTGCTCTACTGAGACCGCCGCTACTCCTGCTCCTGTTTCTTACACTACCATTACCAGCACCAACGCTGCTGGATCCGTTGTCACTGTCACTGTTCCTTGCTCTACTGAGACCGCCGCTACTCCTGCTCCTGTTTCTTACACTACCATTACCAGCACCAACGCTGCTGGATCCGTTGTCACTGTCACTGTTCCTTGCTCTACTGAGACTGTCGCAACTACCACTGCTCCTGTTTCATACACTACCATTACCAGTACTAACCCTGCCGGCTCTGCCGTCACTGTTACCGTTCCTTACTCCTCTGTGTCTGAGTCTGAGTCTAGCGTTCCTTTGACTACCTTTGTCTCCACCAAAGGTGAAATTGTTTACACTGTCACTGAGCCTGCTGGCGTCTCTGCCACTGTTGTTGTCTCTTACAGCACCACCACCAGCACTAACTCTGCCGGCTCTGTTGTCACTGTTACTGTTCCTTGTGAGACCGTTGTTGTCTACAGCGCATCTACCTCCACTAACTCTGCCGGCTCTGTCGTTACCGTTACTGGTACTTATGTTCAGGCTGTATCTACTGGCGTCTCTGCCTCTTCTGGCACTATCGTCACTTTCACCAACACTGGCCTTGTTGCTGTAACTGGTGCCACTACTGTTGCCACCTCTTACGAGACTTACTCTTTGACTCACGATCTTGGTTCTACCACTTCTACTCAGGTCATTGTTGAGACCCACCTCTCTTCTTACACTGTCATTGGTACTCCTGCCAGTGTCGCTGCTGTTGAGAGCACTACCATTGCTAGCGTTGCTTCGACTACTGCCTCTGTTGTCGTTGCTGGTTCTGCTGGTGTTGCTGGTTCTGCTGGTGTTGCTGGTTCTGCTGGTGTTGCTGGTTCTGCCAGTGTCGAGAGTGTCCCTGGCGCTTCTTCTGGCATTGCTCAGACCAACGGCGCTTCTTCTAGCTCTAAGAGCCTCATTGGCCTTGTTGGTGGTGCCTTGCTGGCTGCCGCTTTCCTTGCATAAGAAATTTCTTTGTGCTATTTATTTCATATTAATAATATCTCATTGAGTATTTTACTTGAAAGCTGTGTTACAAACTCATATATACATTTAAGCTGTAATTCCGAATTTATTATATTATGGGAAAACGGATGCGTAAAAATGCATGTCATCGGCTCCTTTGGAGTTTTTAAATGCGCGGGAGCTTAATTAGTCTATTTAAAGCCAGGTTGATTCCTAAAGGGGAACTAAGTTTGGGACTGATCCGGAGAATTTCTGTGTCTGTGAGTCTGTGATGTTGATCAATTGCTACAGAAATAATTTCGTGTTTGTAGAGAACGAGAAATCAACTGCCGGGTAATACATGTGTCTTGATGTGTGTGGCTTCAATAGGCCAAAATTTCAAGAAAATTTGAAGAAATACGCGCGACAGGCCAGACAATTGCCAGACAAGACGGACAAGTAGGACTAGTTGGATCAACAAAGGGTTTAATTAATATGCTGCTGGGCTTGACATTTTCTACTTTTCGCGTGGCTGTTTGAACGAGGCGACATTTACAAGGGCCTATAGTCTATGTATTGGAGGATACGAAAGATGACTATCCAGTGCGATGAACAATGTAAGATTCAGCAGCAAGACGCCAGACAACAAACACTCCAGCCTTTAGCAATATAGGGCTAGACGACAACCAGCCATTGCTAGGAGACGTCTTTTGCTGCTGGAGGAATTATCGACAGTTTATAATAAGTAGATGGACAAAGTGACATAATAAATTTTCTAAATTTTCTTTGTACTGAGAATGAGAGAAGGAGAAGCTGATATTTTACTCAAATATTAACACGCTACACGAAAAGTGCTACTACAAATTCATCAATTCAAGACAAATTTGACAATTTTCAACAACACAAAGAAAATTGTTAGCTTAATAAGCACCGCACGCCGCACGGCGTACCGGGCGTGCAGTACGCATATGGCCAATGGACTAGAGTCGATATCACTAGACTATAGGTACTCAGCGGAAGTTAGCTATACTGTTGAATTAGTGTAGCTTAGATCAAGAAGACTCGATATTTGACATTAATGCTTATAAATGGCTCCTGGATTACTATTCTACAGTACTTTTATTATGTGCCAAGAAGTAGACCACTTATTAGATCCCAATAACACCAAAAAAAAAAGTGTTGAAAGGGTGAAGATTAACGTCTGAGACTCTGAGAGCAAAGTAATTTTACTTCTAATATTACTTGCTTATATTTTATAAAAGAACACGAGGCCAAAGTGTGACGTCCAGAGACTATTGATAAGAAGATTACACATATATATAAAAAATTAAATCCTTTTATTATTAAATTTATAGAACTTATTATGTCACTTTGTCCTTTGGACTTATATTATTTCTCGGTTAAAAAATTCCTCCGCTCTCACATCGTTTCCAATTTGTTGTCTCCATTTGGTAGGGTTCAAATAGTGCCATTCTGATCTCTTCCTTGCTAGAATGCAAGATATTACCCTCAGTAACATCTCA
>JAJMKT010000464.1:0-16849 GCA_030563985.1 Geotrichum restrictum
ATAAGGTGACTAAGTACAAAGATTTGAGAGCCGAGGAGGAAAGTAAGAAGACTGATGTGGGCGAGGCCAGGGTCCAGTTCGAACCCTTGATTATTTCGCCAGGTGGAATGATGCACACTGAGTCTGAGAAGGCACTGAGAGACATCAGAGCAAAGTTGAAGGAATATGAAGCTGATATGCTGATGAGGCAGTTGTCGGTCTGTTTGGCGAGATACAGAGCTAAATGGCACTTCGTGAACACTAAGGACCCTATACAATACATTGAGAGTGAGGAAGGAGAAGTTGATATCTTCACTCATCAAATATAAACACACTACACTGAAAGTGCTAAAAATTCATAAATTCAAGACAAATAATAATACAAGGAATAATATTGAAATCCCTTGTTCTGAATCAACTTGATCTCCAACAGTCATCTCTTTATCTTCAACTTTTCAACTTTAATCTACAGTAATTGATTTTTACAACCTCCTAACTTCTTCACTAAAAATTATATTTGTATTTGAAAAACAGTAAGCTGGAACGAATAGTGCCGTCTTCTCGCACACCATAAGAAAATAATCTCAATCTCCAGGGCTCCATTCCGAGTCTACACTTCCCTGTGTTCTACGTTCGGGGAGAACCCAAAAATTCCTCTCAAAACCATTCTTGCCCTATCATAGCTTATGGCCATGTCATCCTGCAAGTTGAATTCATAAACTACCAGCCACCCACGTAAACTTGACATTGAAAGAGCTTGTAATTCTTTGAATGTAGTGAACAGTTGCATTTCTGGACATGCCAATTGTGCCATGGTTTTGAAATATCTATTTTTTAGTTCACAAATCACTTCTTCAGGTCCAAGCACTGAATTGAACAGCCGTGCTCTAGCGTTTTGTTTTTCGTGAACTGATACCCAGTCAATACCAATGAGGCTGGCAGGCAAGATTCTATCGGCCGGGTCCGGGAGCTTGTAATACTTCTCAAGATAAGAAAGTGTATCCTGAGATGGGGGATCCTGAGATGGAGGATCCTGAGATGGCGGATCCTGAGATGAAGGATCCTGAGATGGCGGATCCTGAGATGGCAAAGGTCGAGCTTCACCTCGATCTCGACTGAGGTTTTCAAGTCTCAACATTCCTCTTTCTATACGTTGAGTTGTTTCAACCAATTTGTGCAAACCGGCATTGTGCTTTTCTGACATTTCAAGCAATTTTTGCAAAACAATATTATTGCTTTCCAGGCCCTTTTCATTCAGTCCAGTGGTATTATCGACTGAGTCGTTGTAGTTGCTTGATCCAGGCCTCATTTTCGTTTTCCCTTTGGATTCTCCAGATTCATTTATAACTTGGACACCACATTGTAGAACAGGTATAGTATGAGCTATTTTATCTAACTCATTCCTCAACGTACTAAGATCTGCCTCAGAGTATTCATGAGTAATTTCATGACCAATCACTGTATTATTAGAACCTAACAGAGCACCATCTCGAACTTTGAGTATTATAGGTCGTTGTTTGCGGGTCATTTCTTCTTTTTCGTGGATCGTGGATCGCTTCTGTAGCTAACTACGCTAAGAGACCTGGAGAGTAATGAGGCATCGTTTGCTTTATACACTTGCTAGATGAGACTAGATAATTACTCTTGACTTGGACCACTGTGACTGTGTTGCCCACATGGCAAATGTTGTGAATAGACAAGAAGACGTGCTAAGCCAAATGGTTCGTTGCCCAATTATGAGAGAAGGTCAAACAGACATAATGTTTACCTGTATAGTATATAGTACTATATGGGGAAAATGTTTCTTTGACTATTTCTGTACCAAGCGACACACACAGCCCATGCCAGTCATAGCACTGATACAAGTGCCTCACCTATACGTAGCGCCAATCAAACAACTCAGCAAGGTCCAAGTGACAAGACCAGGATAGCACAGGAAGGGAACTTGGCAGTGAGATCCCGCAGCTAACGAGCAAGGAGTCCCAGGGAAGAGACAGCAGAGGACATTGAGGACAACTCTGAAATAGTCAACTACTTCGAACCGCAATATCCCACTCAATCATTATTCAAGTATCAAGACTAGGCTAATCATGTTAGTAAAATAAACTTTGTTTGTTCCTGTTATTAAAGATCCATCGCAGCTTAGTACCGACGTAGTCTATCACTACACACTTCTATCGCCTACCGGTAACTATTTCTTATTCCCTTCTGATTGATTATATTACATCCTTGATTATATCCAATCATCAATAAGTTATTCACGAGCCACTCCCTAAAAAGCGACACTTCATGTCTATCGAGTCAAACAGCTCCGGAGGGCCCTTTCGTAGAACATCGATGTGGTCTTCTCTTTACCCAGTACGTATCTGATGACAGTTATAACCTGTCGAGCACGAAATCCAACAAACCTGTCACTGAGTTTTCATTAGCACGCCCTGCTGACGACGCAATAGTTGTACAAATGTTTAGCGATTTGATTGTAAGTTTATTCCCTTTATTTCTCAAAAGCTCTTTCTAAAGTAAGCACTGTTTAGAACAAATGTGATTTTAAGAGTCTAAGCTTAAAGAGAGCGTCATTTGTGACATGCAGCGATATATGATATCTCGAAAAAATGGATTCTCATTTATCAAGTCCTTTAACGGAATTTCACAAGAGTAAAACCCAAAGAGCAATTGAGAGTCATGACTCAAGACTCAAGATTATATATGTATACTGTAGTCTAATGTATAATCATTCATCCAATGACTGTGCACATGTGTAGGCCTCGAGGTTCGTAGAGGGGTAGGAATGTGCATGCATTCATGACATTCACGTGTACAATTCGGCCCGCAGCTGATGTACGTACAGTATGCGCAGAACCAGCAACCATCTGGTATTAATTATGCAGACTAAATTGTCAATTTCACGATTTCAAATATGCATTCAAAAAGCTCATATTATGGATTTCATTATATGGTGAAAACAAACAGTACGAAATTACACAACTAGTTTATAACGTAAAGGATCATACATTAATTGTTTAGTAGTCGTCGTTGTTGTTGTTGCTGGAACCGTAGCTGTCATTGTTTCTGGAACCGTAAGAGTTACTGTTCTTGTTTGACGATCCGTAAGAGTCATCATTGGAACCGTAGGAGTCACTGTTCTTGTTTGAAGATCCGTAGGAATCGTTGTTATCGTTTGAAGATCCGTAAGAATCGCTGTTCTTGTTAGAAGATCCGTAAGAATCGCTGTTCTTGTTAGAAGATCCGTAAGAATCGCTGTCCCTGTTGGATGATCCGTAAGAATCGCTGTTCTTGTTGGAGGATCCATAAGAGTCAGTGTTGCTGGAGCCATAAGAGTCGGAGCTACCCTTGTTACTGGAACCATATGAGTCAGAGTTGCTGTTCTTGTTGGAAGAACCATAAGAGTCAGTGTTGGAAGAACCATAAGAGTCAGTGTTGGAGGAACCGAAAGAAGACTTCTTGGAGGAACCATAGGAGTCATCATCATTATTGTTGGAAGAACCGTAGGAGCTGCTGTTCTTGTTGCTGGAGCCGTAGGAATCATCGTTATCATTGTTGCTGGATCCGTAAGATGAGGACTTGTTTGAGGATCCATAGGAGTCATCATTGTTGTTGTTGTTGCTGGAGCCGTAAGACGAAGATTTGTTGGAAGAACCGTAGGAGTCATTGTTATTGTTTGATCCATAGGAGTCATTGTTGTTTGATCCGTAAGAATCGTTGTTATCGTTACCGTAGCCAGACATTTTGAGTAGAATTAATCAATTGATATGATAGAATTGAGTAAATAGGAATTGAGTAAAGAAGAATTGAGTTGTGAAGAAAGAATAACTGAGATGATTGAGAGAGATCGGATGAATTTAGAGGAAATGAGCAGGCTTTTATATGTTTTTTTTTTATTCGTTCAGTATGAAATGACTGAGAGCAATTGAGCAATTGAGCAATTGAGAAGTTAAGCAATTGACGAATTAAAAGTTAACAATGAAATTCGTGAGAAAATGGATCATAATGGATTGAAATGATCAAAATGATCAAAAATGATCAAATGAGCGGCCGGTAAGGACCAAACCAAATGAAGGCGGCAACTGTCCGTTGCTTTTTTTGTTTCTTTTCCAGTGCATGGGGACTTACATGGGGCAGAACTTCGCAGAAGGAATGCATTTTTTAGTTTTTTTTAGGTTTTTTTGGTTTTTTTTGGTTTTTTTGGTTTTTTTGGTTTTTTTGGTTTTTGTGTTTTTTATGTGTTTTGTGTTTTTCATGTCTCTCTGTTTATAATATCGAGCGATCGCGAAAATTGCGTTCTTTTGCAAATAATGAACAAATATAGCAAAATATATCACAATTGAAGGAAACCATATAGAAGTTGACTGAGTTGAGCGAGTGGTCAAACTGTCGTGCTGGCGTTGGTGCGTTGGTGCGTTACAATATTGCAATATTCAGAAACAATGGAACAGTTGAGGTTGCAATGATCAATTACTGTATCAGCAGATTCAGCACTGTATACCTCAATTGATCAAACAAACAAACCCCCCTCGAGATCTATCGATAGATCTACTGTGCGAAGAGATTCATCATCTTGTCCACACATGCTGTGCACAATGTAACACACATGTTCCATGCTTAATGCTCAAGCGCGCTTAATTCCACTAACTCGACGTTAACGCTTTCAGTTGATGACAACTTGATGTGCTCAATTTCGAATTCACGGAAGGAAATTAGACGTCCAGAGTCTAGAAGACTCTATATTATAATGTACGTGTGTCTACACTTGAATTCATGTGCACCAATTGCCACCCAAGGTCCAAAGGAACTGCGATATCGACATTGCTCTTGAATGCACATCTTGTAATATCTGCACCTCTGCTCGGCCGCAATTTTGCAAATCAATTGCCATTTGCCATTTGCCACTTGCCACTGCTGCTGCTGCTGTTAGCTGCGGGCGGCCACACACAAATAATGAGAATGAAAAAATGAAATTCAAAATTCTAGCTAGCTCACGATCGCGATTCACGGCTAATTAACTGAACCTAGTCTAATTAGTTTAGACTCTAGCCTACTCCAGCGTTAAATCAACACCACGGTATACCGGTAGTCCCTACCCCGTACTACCCCATAGTAAACAAGCATCACAACAAACTCCAATTCTTGACACTTGACACTTTCATTCTAGCAATTAGCCTAATCGTTCGAATCATGACGAGATACAATCGATATCAATTGCCAACACATGAACAACGCCTTGCTTCAGTGCATGGAAAAGGCTTGGCAGGAGGTCAAACATATTACGTACAGTACTGTAAAAAGATTGAAATACGGACTGTAAAATAAAAATAAAAATACTGCAAATGGATAAATTATAATGGTAGCGCTGCGGTCAATTGCCTTCAATTGAAGCTTTTAAAATAATCCTCACCCGTTTGAAAAGATTTAGACGCCTTATATACCCGTAGAAGAGTCTCTGAAGAGATATCTAGGGCCCGAGAACAGTCCACAGTGGACTCCACACAGACTTTACAGCATATATATATCAACCTAACAGCTGATCTTAAGCTAACAGCTGTCTGCTATAACAATACGTGTAGGGCTACTCGCTATAACCAAAGACAGGCAACGTATCAGCATATTCACCATCATTTCTCCACTATTGATCATGGCTTCATTTTGGCTTCATGCTAGCAAGTTAGTAACAACACATGCTTATGCACTGTTTGGTTGCAATGAAATGGTTCCATTTTATGTGGGTTAGGTTAATACATGCGGGTAAATTACCCTTATCCCGATTACACATCAATTTTAAAATTACGTGTTGCTGACACACATGTGCTTCGGATCCAAATTAATGATTTAATCTCTCTCGGCTCTCGAGAGCTACAGCCTAGGCCCTAGCGGTACTGGTCCAGTAGGGTTAACTTTTTGAATCGGTATTGTCACTTTTGTCTTCAGATGGTAGCTTCATTAATTTTTGTTGGGCAACTTGCAAGTGCCAACGCCAGCCTATCACCTTTCATCTATTTCAACTCCAACTGCAACTGCAACTGCAACTTCTAGCTACTCCAACTCCAACTGCAACTGCAAACCCGTATCTAACTAAAAAAACTGATTAAATTTCAAAATCTATCAAGCTACTATTCTTATTTCATGGATTGCAAGTAGAAAAACGCAGCGGCTGCGGCAACAGCAGCAACAATGAGGAAAGTGAGAGATCTAGAGATAGTCAGTAAAAATATCATACCAGAATGAATGAGTGAAAAAAATGAAGGAAAAAAACAATAAAAACTTAGCACTTACGAGGAACCGGATTCACTTCCGTTGGCAAGAGCGCCAGATTTCGACTGGGACTTGGTCTTAAACTCCTATAATAATTCATTAGTAAACGAAAGTAAAACCAAAGTAAAACTTTCAGCACTTCGACACTTACAGATGGATCGGCTTCACCAATGTACAGGGGAACCAGTGCTTCAATAGCGTCGTCCGAGTGTCCAACATCCTATAATAGTTAGTACGAGTCCTCTTGAGGATGCAGAAATAAAATTCCAAGTAATTTAAAGAAATTTAGAAAAATCTCCATGAATCCTTAAAACAACGCTAGATCGATGTACCTACCTCGAAGGGAGTCGTGGCATCCATACCACCGCAGTCTATCAGGACCTCCTCACCACCACTATAATACGCAAAAGGTTAGCAAAACACAATAATCACGAGGGAAAAACAATAACGCATTTCAAAATGAGCAGAAGACATTGTGAAAAAAATACATACGGGTGCTCGTCAATAAAAGGAGTAACATCGTAGACCTTGCCATTAACGACCATCCAAAGGTCTTCACGGCTGGTGTGCTTTTCAATCTCAGAGAGGCTGATAATCTTTACTTCGGGGGCAGACTCGGGAGTCTTTGGGGCTTCGGTGCTGGCCATGTTGTAATAGTATGTTTACAGTGTTACTGTTGGGGTGTGTGAATGGTGGTAGTGATGACGATATTGATTCGAATGATGATGATTCAGATGGAAAAAAAAAAAAGAGATCAAAGAGGAAGAGGAAAAATGAGAAAAATGGGAGACCCCCAAAAAAATGGACTAGGAGGTAAATGGGTATATTATAAATTCAGAAAAACAGGACTCGAAGTTTCAATACAGATGGAACGACAAGAAGCAGACAAGAGAGTTCAAGAAGGAGAGTTCGAGTAAAATAGTTGGTAAAGAAGAAGAAGAAGGAAAAAAAATTGTTGAGGAGGAGACAAAATCGTAAATAAATAATAAACGATAAAATCAAACGATAACAGCAGAAACAAGAAAGCAAGGCCAGACTTGATACAAGCACTCTCGAGAAACACGTATCCTGTATAACCTGCGTTTTAAGCTTTAACAAAATCCACGTGATATACCAATTTTTTTCCCCAAATCCCAAAACAGTTAAAATAAGGTTGTAAGGAAATATTGCCTCTTTTGGGCAAACAAAAGCTCAAGAAGGTTGAGAAAAGCCTCGCCAGTCTTTATTTCACGTTACTTGCGTTTGTTGCATTTGTTTTATACTAAAAGTCATGTGATCTCGTCGTTTTATTCGTTTTTATCGGTCTCCTCGATCAATTTCAGTCCACTCTCGAGCTCATCAATCAACGTCAATCGCGCAAATTGTTGACATTCAACAGCTAATTAGTCTACTCAAGAACAGCTCAATGGCCTGCCTAGCTAGCTAACTACGCACATTGCACAGTATTGTGAAACTTGAGAATGGTGGAAATCTTATACCGGGGTTGACTATGTCCAATTTAAAATATATATAGTAGTCTATATAGTCCAACGCACTTAGAACTTAAGGCTACGTACGGTAGAAATTATTTCAATACTTTAATACGTATGTTGCAAGTCCTTTCTGCACATGGTCTACCGGTACAGCTCGACATTGATATGAGGTGTTTGGCACAATTTGGCACATGTGTTTTCGCTCTTTGAATTCTCAAGATTCTTTAAAATTAGAGTGTATAGGGCCAACTATAGGCTACCCGCAACCTGTGCCTGATAAAGAGGTATCGCTTATAGGCGCCGCCGGGCAACACCCACTTATCTATATTGATCATTCAGTTCAGACATATGGCAGTCAACCGCCAGTTCAGTTCAGTTCAGTTCAGTTTAGTTGAGTTTTATTTACTATTTGTGGTATAAGTTTCCACGCATAGTTTCTTGCTCTCCTGTTCTGGGATGTTTGAATTTTTTTTGCTCTCGAACTGTCAACACACCTCAAAGGCAGGTAGTATGTGTAAAACCGACAAGACGACTGACGAGACAGCTGACAAGGCTACTGATCACGACAAGACAACTAGTATACCAGTCGAATGCTCAAATCAAAATTGATATTAAACCCATGGGAGCCTGCTTGACTCTCCTAGTTTACGATCAGTGTCAGGGAGATTAATCGAAACAAATGCAGTATGAAGCACAATTAGTAAACCATCAGTTCTTATAGCAAACGGACCCTTCATGTAGAATGCCGGTAGTCCTCGTCTAACTATTGGCCATCCCGAAAACTACCAAACGGGGCTTGTAATGGAAAACTTGCACTAAACTAAGGGACCTTTCTCAGAGTAGACTCAGTAGAGAGTCTAGAGACTCTAAAAAGTCTACTCACGTCTATTTTCTCTCAAGTTTTCATTCAAGTCACTGGCGCCCTTAGCTTTGGTCACAGCCCCAACGCCTTTGTCTCACTTTCATCTGGGATTCTCGAGTCAATATCTGGGGTCGAGGCAGTGGACTAGCAGTTTCAGGTTCGCTACGGTCGAAATTTGGTCTAGACCTTCCCTCTGAATCCCTCGTACGAGGATAGCAAGCGATCGTGATATTAAATTTGTACGTCGACTTTTGCCTGATGATTTGAACTTATATGGTTACATTCATAGGAATTGAAATGAAATCAATTTACCACTACGACCGTGGCCATATGTATCACATTTAAATAGCCTCCGAGAATTAACTCACTGCGGCACATCAGTGACACCAGTGAGATATCTTGAGAATCGAGGTAGCGAACTCACGGTCTTGCCTTGTGACCGACAAAGGGTCTACGGATGTGAATTTAGGTCTTAATTTTAGTCACATTGTTCCTGAATTCGACGCTTTGGGACGTCTGGAGGACCCTTGATTGGCCGCGGGTTTTCTTGATTTTTCAACTTCCCCATCTGCCCAGATTCTGCCGTATATTTCTTACTAGTGCAAGAATTTAATGTCATCTTCACTCAGCCCCCAACTAGACCATATGCTAACCCGCTCCAAAAACCAAGAAGGTGTTTTTTTTTTAATTTTAGACTATTTAAAGAATTCGGAAAACAATGATCTCTACTCTGGTTTATAACTAGAGTGGTTTATGGACTGTGGTTTACACGCTGGTTTACACGCTGGTTTACACTCTGGTTGCGAGTGGTCGGCATGCATTGTTCCCCCCCCAAACGCAGAGCCGGTGCCATGGCCAATTAGCTCAGCTAATTAAGCTCAGTGTTCAGACTCAGCTCTTACGGACACCCCCCCATGCCATGCGCGTGCACACACGATTATCCACCCAATATTTCGTCCATCACCATCACTTCACCATATGCAATGGAAGAGCGTTGCACACCTAGATCATCGAACAAACGGTAATGACTTGGATTATAACAGCTTTAAACTCGTGGTCGGGCCTTTTGGTCCCTCAGTCTATGCGGTTTTATAATTAATTTTGATCGATCATAATATCAAGACTTGTGGGCATTTACGGCATCAATCCGCCGGCTTGGGCTGAATATTCCGAGTTAGTCAATGCGATTTCCTCCTTTGCGTCCATCGCTTCTAATATGTGCTTAATATGGCCTATGGCCCTTGACATTAATGTCGCCGATCGCATCTTTTAAGCCAATGCCTTGTCTGATCCCACTCACCTTATTTCTTTTTGCGATGATCTTGCCCTTTAGAACGCTTCTTAATACTTCAACAAAGTTATTGATCGGCCTTCCCAGTAACCACAAATTTACGTATACGTGATGCTTTAAAATTCACCTCACCTGTTTGCCGACCTATAGTCAACCTTTACTCACTATGGGCTTGTTTATATATCCTCCGCGTCCTCCTCATCTCCTGGACTTCATCTAGCTATCATCCATTCATTATCCGCAAGTAATGCTAGCATTGCCATTACTCATAGTTTCCCTGCTGGGATCCTGTATCGCCCAGCACCACGACGACGTTAATGTGGTTGCTGGAAGATTCATTGTAGAGTTCAATAACCCATCTGCTCTTGCGAAGCGCTCTTCACTGTCTGATCCTCATGATGCTTTTCACGCGACTCTTCAAAACTCCGGTCTCTCGGCAACTCCTGGCCACAACTACTCCTCAACTTTATTCCATGGCGCTTCTTTCTCAGTAAACAACCATGACCCTTCAACTATCAAGCGCATTCGTAGTCTCCCTGATGTTCAACAAGTTTGGCAAGCCCAATACTTTTTAGTCATGGAAGACGATCCAGTAATTGCCGACACAGCCCCTGGATGGAACCCTCACCAACTTACTGGTGTAGCCGAACTTCATGAACGTGGGTACTCTGGCAAAGGCATCACTATTGGCGTAATCGACACTGGTGTCGACTACCTCCACCCCGCTCTGGGAGCTGGCATTGGTCCGGGATTTAAGATCGCTGGTGGTGTTAATTTCATCGGAAACGCATCCTACAACATTACAAACAGGAGTCCCAACTACGATCCTATGGACTGTCAGGGACATGGCACTCATGTAGCCGGAATCATAGCCGGTGATAACGAACAACTCACAGGTGTCGCCCCAAATGCTACCTTGTACAGCTACAAAATCTTTGGATGTGGTGGAGGTACTACTGAAGATGTTCTCATGGCTGCTTTGCAACAAGCTTATAGCGACGGTGTCAACATAATTACTGCCTCTGTTGGCCTGGGTGGCCAGGGTTTCCTTACGGGCCCGGCTAATCTCATGGCTTCCCGCATGGTCGAAGACGGAATTTTTGTGTCCATTGCAGCCGGCAATAATGGTGAAGAAGGCCCGCGTTACCCTAGTAGCCCTGGCTCTGGCCAATTTGTTACAGCTGTAGCCTCTGCTGAATCGGATATTCTTGTCACTTGGATCGCAACTGCGCAGTCGTCCTCGGGTGAAAATTTTACTTTCCAATACATTACAACTGCAGGTGTGGCTCCCAACATTACCGGTAAATTCAATGTCAATTTTGTGCTCGAAGAGCTTAATTGCACAGAAGCCGAGGAACTAGCACAGGCATCAAACAACACGGCTCTGCTCCTTCCAAGCTCTTCTCAGTGTTTGGGACGCGAGCTTTATACTAGCGTTAAAGACCTGGGATACCCTGTTGTGCTTAATTACCTGACACTGAACTCTTCTGCTTTTAATTACCAGGCTCCAAATGCTGCTGTTGAGGGCCTAAAAGTCAATGTTTTTGGAACAACTGAGTGGGAGTTTGGTCAATGGGCTGTTAACCAGACTACAGCTAATCACACTTTTACTCTCGAGTTTGATTGCTCTAAGCCGCTGGTCATGGCCGCTAACCAAGCTGCCGAAGCTGGATATCTAAGTTCGTTCACTTCTTGGGGCCCTCACTACGAAGAGGGTCTGTTCTACCCTGCAGTGACTGCTCCTGGTGGAAACATTTTCTCAACTTGGATGAATGGCAGATACAGTATTTTAAGTGGTTCGAGTATGGCTACTCCATATGTAAGTTACATTTCCCCTCTTCAGCTTCATTTACTAACATTTTAGATTGCGGGAGTTGCTGCTCTCTACTTTGAAAGTTTGACCAACGTGTCTAACTCGACCAACTACGCCATGGAGTTGCGCAGGAAGCTCATAACGACAGCTGAAGCACTTCATTTGTACACTGGCGGTGTTGACTCTCCGTAAGTTTATTGATGATTTTTTTCCCCTCACTGTGCTAACGATTTAGTTTTGATTTGGCTCCTTTGATCCAGCAAGGTGGTGGATTTGTTAACGCGACTTCAGTTGTTGACTTGAAATCTCATATTGCTTCGGAGCCATCGCTGAATCTTGGTTCTTCTACCAACCTTACTACCGATTTCTCTATTGCTCTGCGTAACGACAATTCTTTCGATGTAACATACAACTTGACGCATTCGCCTTCTGTCACCGTACTGTCCAAGTCCAAATCAAACAAGGCATTCAAGTACTTTCCTCCTTACAGCCATGTGTTCTTGTCGCCGCAGTTTTCAGAGTCAGTTACGGTGCCTGCCAACAGTTTAAAAGAGATTGCTGTCAGCTTTAAGGTCCCTACCGATCTCAGTGTGGACGTGGCACCCATTTTCCAGGGCAAAATTCTGTTTGAAGGCAGTAACGGCGAGAAACTGGGTGTGCCATATGTTGGTACTCTGGCAGACGACTTTGGCGTTTGGACTAATGAGCCTCAGGTTTATGGAGTTGAGAATGGCAAGGCATTTGAGGTTGAACAAGGCTCTCTGGTCAATGTGACGCTGTTAGACATCCCCCAAATCATGTTCTCAAACCAGGCCGGTGCTAGTTACCTGACGTTTGGACTTGTTGAGGAGACATTTACTCTTGAGAAGTTCACTGCTCCTTTGGTGCCTGGGATGAATGGGTTCATTCAGCACTTGTATGGAGACGGCGTTTCTTATATGTTCCCTATGCCTTTTGTTGGCCGCGCTGAAGACGATGTTGCTATTCCTATCAATTTGTTTAGCAATGGGTCTGTAATTGCATCAGGCAAGTACAAGGTAATTGGAGCTATGCTTCCTGCCCCATATACTCCTGGAAACACGACGGACCACTGGGTGACTTATTTGTCTGAGCCGTTTGATTACATTGTCTCAGAGAGCTTAAACGTAAGCACGGAGACTGGTATTAATTCTATTTTCGGAGAGCGGTCGTTGGTGAGTGCAGTTACGTCTACATCTGAGCTAGGATCGCCGTACGAGCCCATTCAGCTGATGGTCACTCTCGGCTATAAGGAAGCTATTTCCAAAGGTGCATATGCGGAAATTAGTCTTCCTGAGGAGCTGAGCGCTCTCCCAACGTGGTACTATGGATGGGATAGTCGATATTCTGACATTGCCAACATTACAGTGTCGTCTGAAAATGTTTTGAGAATCACATTTCTTGAAGACATCAACTCGACTGACATCTCTGGTACGATCAACCTTCTTTGCTCGCTGAAGAATCCCGAATCTTACACTAAACCTGGCCGTTATTTCTTTACATTTGAAGTTGATAAAATACCTTCACTTGGGTTCCTTAACCTTAAAGGTGTCGATCAAACGCTGCCCACGGTTCATAGCAACCGAATGGACAAGGCAGGCACGCGGTGGTTGGACGTTGATTTGCCGGCAGGGTTTGGAGACTGGACCAATGTGAATTTTACGGCCCAGATCAGTACTGGAGCAGATGATCTCTGGTTCAGCGAGTCTGCAGCGAATGAGTCAACGGTTGTTCAGTCAACCGCACTTGATGGGCTTTACAACATTTCGGCGTCTGAGCCGCTCACGAGCGTGAGTTACTCTGCAGTGAGTTTCAAAGACCATGTGCTCGGCTCACTCAAGCGAACCACGTTTGGAAATGGGACTATTCGCGCTAGTTTCCCTATTGGTGGTGTCATTGAGGTTGGTCAGGAATACCGGTTCGCAGTGACCCTGAGTGCGCATTTTGGTGGTGGTGATGTTGTATTCAACCTTAACTCTGTCGTCAATAGTACACCGGGGATTGCCGGAACTAGTGCTGTAACGTTCAAGGTTAGGTACGCGGATGACATTGCTTACCAATATACAGGCAAGACCCTGAGTAGCGAGGCCTACAGGTATATGAACGCAGACGCATACAGGTATTTCAACAATGAGGCGTATCGGTATTACAACAAGGATGCGTATCGGTATATTAACAAAGATGCCTACAGGTATATCAATAAGGACGGTTATCGTTATATCAACAAGGACGCCTATAGCTACATCAACAAGGAGGCTTATAGGTATATCAACAAGGACACCTACAGCTACATTAATAAGGACGCTTACAGGTACATTAGCAAGGAAGGATATAGGTACATTAATGAAGAGGCCTATAGGTATCTAGACACAGATGCATACCGTTATCTTGACTCCAACGCGTATTACCTGACGGGAACTGAGGGCGGTCGAGTAGACACCAGTGCCTACTACCTGACTGGCGCTGGCAGCGATGGAAGTAGTACAGTCGACACTAGCGCTTACTACTTGACTGGCGCTGAAGCATTTATGTACCGACGAATGGGATTGAACGCCTACCGATACATGGCCCTGAATGGTTACAAGCGAGCCGACTTGAACGGATTCCAGCGTCTTTCGGAAAGTAATGTTCAGAGGATGGAGAGCAGCGCGTTTCGATATTTGAGTGCGGGGTACAGGTATATGGATACAAGTGGGTATCGGTACATGGACTCGAGTGGGTACAGGTATACGGATACGAATGCCTATAGATATTCGGACACGAGTGCTTATAGATATTCGGACACGAGTGCTTACAGATATTCGGACACGAGTGCCTATAGGTATTCAGACACGAGTGCCTATAGGTATTCAGACACGAGTGCGTACAGGTATTCGGAGGCGAGCGGCTACCGGTACATGGACACAGATTCTTACCGACAACTGAGTAGCGAGGCTTATAGATACTCGAGCACTGGATACCGGTACATGAGCGGGACGGCGTCGTATGCTTATGCGGATACTAGCAAGTTTGTTGGGGCTAGTGGGTACAGATATAGTGCGGCTATTGGTGCTTAGCAGGCCTAGTTTCTAAGGTGGTGTAATGTGGTGTAAGGTAAGTAGCTGTATATAGAGCTATAGTGTGATCGAGATTGATTGATTGATTGATATTTAGACCGAAATTAGACGTACTGTAAGTGTGTTATTTGCGAATAAGATGGGAATTTTTTTTTTTTTTTTTTTTTTTTTTTTTTTTTTTTTTTTTTTTTTTTTTTTTTTTTTTTTTTCATTAGTATATCGAGTAGACCTATATATTGTGCCGTACGGTATATTATTAACTGAATCTAGATTCTAGACTGTCTATTATTTTTTTTTATGATTATGATGAAGATCATGAGCAGTTGTAAAGTTTGTACAGTATTTGCAAATTTATATTTGTACAGTAGTTGGAAATCATGAAGCTTTACCCGTAGACTAGCAGCCCACTAGCTATAGCTATTCGACACACCATCGAAGGAAAGAAAGAAAGGAAGGATCAGTATCAGCTTGAGCCTTGAGGATATCAGAATGAGATTAAGAATGGAAATAAGAATGAAAATAAAGAATCAAGATAAGAATTAAGATAAGGCAAAGAGAGTAGACCTATTTTATGAGACATTAGGGGTCTTGAGTCCGGACCCTGGAGGGGGGGTAAAATTTAGCTTAAGAGGTCCCTTTTTTTTTTTTTTTTTTTTTTTAATAACCCAGTTGAAATTTGAAATTTGAAATTTGAAATTCTCAGTTCTCAGTTCTCAATTAATTCCGAATTAATTCTCAATTCTCAATTCTCAATTCTCAATTCTCAATTCTCAATATGAATTCGCAGTTCTTAGTTCTTACTAACTTCTTAGACTAGCTAGTTCTCGTAACTTCTCAGTTAACTCTCAGTTCTCAATTTAGGTGGGATGGAGACTCATATTGGAGAGGGGATCGATGTAAAGAGCCTAAAGGAGGATAAGGCATAAATACGTATAGTCTAGTGGACGTCTACAGCTGTACGTAAAATCTAAAGCTGGTGCAGTACGTGTACAGCTGGAATTCAAAAAGACTAGACAAGCTAGTGGGCTGTATATGTATGTAGTACTATATATATTAAGCAATTGTAGCCTATTGGTGTAGAGTTTGTAGGCCTGGTCAGTGTATAGTAGTGTATACTGAGTGTAGTACGTAGTAGTAGCTTGAGCCTAGCTTGTGTGGTGTTGATACTGAAGTATTTCCGGTATCAATGGTGGGCAATTCTAGGGTCTAGCAAAATTTAAGGAAGAAAGAGGAAGAAAGCGGAAGAAAGGTGAATTAATACAATGATGACTGAAAAAAATACTGTATTTTTTTATTGTTCCGGAGAGATGGGGATGGATGAGCTCATTGCAAACTATAGTTTGAGAAAGAAAAAAAAATCTAGCCTAGTCCCTAGAGAGAACTAGTCTAGCGGGGACTTATTTTTTTAGTACAGTAGTCTATTCCTGATATTAATATTGGCAAAAGTAATTAATGTCAAATAGAAGAATTTCATGCGTTTTTTTTTTATTTTTTTATTTTTTATTTTGTTATTATTTTCATGTATTTTTTTACTACTTTACACCTATTTTTTTTGTTTGTTTCATAAAAATATGTTCATCATTCATTGAATCATTCGAATGTTCACACATGTTCATCATCATTTGCAATGGTCATCATCATCAATGTTTATCAATAACTCTTAAATGCTCACAAGAAAATGCTCATCTGTTTGACCCTGAACTTGGCTTTGGACTATAGTCTATTGAACTTGGCAATATACGTACAGTATATATTTTCAAGGAACATCCATCTACGAATATATGAATACGAGAGCTTTAAAAGGCTATATAAGCTCAGAAACCATTCAGGAATTTCAGGGATCAATTGAGAATTAATTTATACAGCTGTAGTAGTCTATTGCAAGCTAGTCCATTATGTCCAATGTCCAATGTCCATAGACTACATAATCTAATGATAATTAATTGCAATATCTGCTGCGAGATAGTTTGTACTTACATGCGGACCCGTGAATACACATTTTTATCTTTATCCGAAGCATTATAACAATTCTTCTTCATACTTGACCCTCCATTCTTTTTTTTTTTTTTTTTTTTTTTTTTTTTTTTTTTT
>JAJMKT010000465.1:0-16826 GCA_030563985.1 Geotrichum restrictum
GTCAATGAAGCCTGAGACCTTGGCCCCTTTCGCTTTGATCCTGTCGTAAAGAGGCGTCGTGTAAATCAAAAATAGTAAAGGTGAAATTGGCGAACCCTGGGGCACTCCCGTCTCAACCTTTCGTACTCTTCCTTGGGCGCCGTCGATAATCATGGTTGCTGTGCGCTCGAAAATGAAGTAATAAGTCCATCGTTGGGCATAAGTTGAAAAAACAATATTTTAAGGCAAAATTTCAATTTATTCTGCACTTCATCCTGTTACACAGTGAAAATTAGCTTACATCCGATTGCGGACTTAGCTCAGTTGGGAGAGCGTCAGACTGAAGTTTCAATTCAGTCTAACAGATTATCTGAAGGTCCTGTGTTCGATCCACAGAGTTCGCATAACTTTTTCCTGGCTAGGAGATCCTTTAGACCATGGAAGAGGTGGAGTTGGTGGAGATCAAAAGAATATTTTTAGTACAGATGGATCGATAGAAAGAAAATTTATGGTTTGAGCTTAATTTTTTTGGTTTTGGTAGCTGAAAAAGATAGGCACAAACTAGCCTAAACCTTGATCACAAAAGCGCGAAAGTAGACTAAGCTATCCAGCGAGTGCGTAGATATAGTCTATGTCATCGCTTCGATCCAATAAGGAGATCCCTTTCAAGTTCCAAGTATAAAGTAATATTGCTCAAGATGTAAAATGACAGCTATCGTTGGTCAACTTTTGATGAAAAAATACGAGCCTCGAGGTGCCCGGTGAAAAAACTCTTGATAAAAGGACTCATGGGAGGTGTCCTTTTGACCAATCAAATTTTTCATTTTTAAGCTGACCGCGTCCGAGTTCTTCCGGGGCGTGTCACTGGCCACGGACGCTTTTTGTTACGTTTTAAAAGTAGAAAAATTACAAAAATATAAATATTCAAGTCACCGCCGTTTCTTCTTTTCTCTTCTTCCTTTTTTCTCTTCATACTCAAGTTTTTCATTTTAAACTTTTTTCTCACAGACATTTTCACTCACATCTAAATCACAATGGGATACGAAGCCGGTAAGTTATTGGATCCTCAAGAACGAGCAGCGACTGCAACCGAAAAATTCAGTTCTAACGCACAGATTTTTAGGTAACGCTAAGAAGGGAGCCAACCTTTTCAAGACCAGATGTCTCCAGTGCCACACCACTGAGCAGGGTGGCGCCAACAAGGTCGGTCCTAACCTTCACGGTGTCTTTGGAAGAATCTCTGGCCAGGCTGCTGGATACTCTTACACTGATGCCAACAAGAAGAAGGGTGTCCACTGGGACGAGAACACCATGTACGACTACCTTGAGAATCCCAAGAAGTACATTCCTGGAACCAAGATGGCTTTCGGTGGTCTTAAGAAGGTTAAGGACAGAAACGATCTGATTACTTACCTCAAGGAGGCCACTGCCTAAGTTCTTACGAGTCCTACTGTCGTATATTTATCAGCATCCTAATTTCTGTAGCCATTGTGGCTGCATTGTGTATATATCAAATGAAATGATGATTTTTCATTCGCTGAAAATTCCAAAAATAAAAACAACGATCACGATTGAAACAGGCTCAAACGGACCGCTGCGATTTGACCCTTTTGGATATCGGACCAGGATCAACTACGTACTCAGATATCCGCGCAAATGTATTAATGACACATGATGACTCAATATAGAGTAATGATATTGTTATGATTACATGATAATTATGTCATCATCTCCTTAATTATTTGTCTCTGAGATTCACGGCTTCACCTTCTCTCCGACAGACGTCCAGTTTACGGTACTTAAAAGCTCAAGCTTGAAAACCCTGGCCTTCAGGCACGTCTTAATTACTCCGCACTCTGATCTTCTTGGCCAGATCCGCTCTGTTCATATTGCACAAGCAGCTTATATAAAGTACATCTGTACTATTTGTCATGACATGGAACATGGGGATTTATCAGACTACGGCCAGGCGACGGAACGGCTTCAAAACTCTTCACGGGGGCAAACCCACCCCAACGAGTATGAACTGGATGCCCTTCCGGGCCAAAGCTCACTTTTCCCAAACATAACCTATACTTCTAATGCTTTACATTCCAACAAATGGTCTGACGTCCATTCAAACACCCAAAGCATCACTTCTATCATTGACGACGCGGCTAGTAGCATCTGTCTCGATGAAATTGGTGTCCCACTCGAAGAGGTGGCCAAAAGCATTTATAGGACACCGCGAAAGGGCTCGTTTAATCAACAAGCGGTTCATGAAAACTCTGGTAGTATTTCTCTCCGAACCAGTGTCTCTACACCCATCTCTCCTGCTGGCTACGAGCGAGGGTTTTCCGACTTTGACGATTATAACCGACGGACCGCGGCCCATGTGCTGACTGAAAAGAAGAAAATGGACAGGAGACACAAGAGGCAGCTCCGAAGGCGTCTACGCCAGCAGGGACAAGAACTTAATTTCGGAAACTACTTCAATAAACCAAACCTCGAAGGTCTGGCTCGCGCAATCACTGGCACTACTGAGGAGCAGATGCAGAGCGAACAGGTGGACCCTCAGCTGGAATCAAATCTACTTTCGGCTTCCACCATCAGGGTCTCGTACAATGTCGATCACTTTAACGGGCATCGTCAAAACGAAAATTATAATCATCAGCTTAATGCCATGTTTGCCCGCGACAACGACCCAAGAGTGAACAGAATAACGCTAGATCTTATGAATAGTAGGGAGAATAACGGCCTTAGCATCATGACTTCTGGGGCCTCTTACATGACAGATATTATTGACGACATGAGTAGCAGTGACGGAAGGGATACCGAGGAGGAACTTGGTGATGATATTGCATTTGACGACGATGACTCCTCCTCGAGTTTTTCTTCTATATTCCCTGACACTCCTGAAGAAGTGCAAGATATGGAACACAAGTGGTTCCCAAAGAAAGGGCTCAAAAGGCGACTCATGTCTCGCCATTTATCGTCTACCGCCTTTGCTGGTGCTATTGGGGTCAGTACACTGTTGGCAACAGGCCAAGCGCTCTTTGCGTCTGGGCCTCTTGGATCTTTACTGGGGTTTATTATAGCGGGATTAATTGTTTACTCAGTACTAATGAGCTATGGAGAAATGGTGTCGTTTCTCCCTCTTCACACGGGCATCCCAGGAGCCATATCCCGTTTCGTCGACCCGTCTATGGGTACAGCTATTGGCTTTTGTTACTGGTTTTCCAACGCTATTGCGTTGCCTTTGGAGCTTACGGCCGCAGCCATGATGCTGACGTCCTACGAAGAACTAGCAGAACCCGGAGTTGCCATGGTATGGATCATTGTGATTTTAATTCTTGTTCTTATGGTCAACCTCTCCAATGCTAGTGTATACGGGGAGTTTCAATTCGCAGTTAGCACGGTGCGCATATTCCTCATTCTAGGGCTTTCTATTCTACTTATTGTTATCAACCGAGGTGCAGTTGCCCCTCTTTTTGACAGTGTCGGGTTTCGGTACTGGACACATTCGGATTCAGACTTCAAAGCTGGTCTCATATATGGACCATTCCGGCCTATGCTTCCTGTCCATGTGCTGTATAAAACAAATACAGACGAAATTCGCGTCTGGGGCATACCTGGCGGCGTAGGACGTTTCTTGCAGGTATGGCAAGCTATCGTTACGGGGGCGCGGGCACTAACGGGATCTGACATGGTTTTTGCGAGCGTTGGTGAAGCACGCAACCCAAGGCGGTCTCTGGCACGCGCAACGCGTTGGATTTTTGTGCGGATTGTGTTTTTTTACATACTTGCAATCATTCTATTTGGAGTCACAATCTACGCGGGAGACAGTAACCTCATAATACTGGGGTCACTGGAACAGTATGACACGGCCAATACTGCGGAAGTTGCGATTGGTGTCATGTCAAACAGCATGCAGAGGCAGCATATCCCTTGCTATTCAAACACTGAAATCTCTAGTAATTCGCAGACACTAAGGTTCAATAGCATTCCGTGGATTGTTGCGCTACAGACCGTCAGTATGTGCACGGCGGCAGAGGGTATCAACGCGGCATTTGTGATATTTGCAGTTTCGGCCGGATCTGCGCAGCTATATGCATCCAGTCGGACGTTGTATGGGTTGATCCGAATGCACGTTGACGAGCGCAAGATGAAGCACACAAACAAGTGGTGGCTAATGCTTGGACGGTGTACCCGGTCGGGTGTACCGACGTGTGCCATGCTGATATCATTTCCATTTGCGTTTTTGGCGTTTTTAACAACTCACACGTCGTCGTTCATGGTGTTTAACTTGCTCATGAATATTTCGTCCACAGCAAGCATTATTGTATGGGCAGGCATGGCCGTGGCGTTCCTTCGGTATTACTACGCGGTGAAGGCTACGCAAATAAAAGGTCCCGGCGGCGAAAATCCTTGCGACGACGACGACAAAGAACTCGTAGCTGGTCTGATTTGCCGCGACGACATTAGCTACCCGTTCAAGTCGCCGTTCCAGCCCTACGCAGCGTGGGCTGGCCTTTTGGGATGTATATTAATTGGTTTGGGGCAAGGCTACCTTGTATTTTTACACACGAACTGGAGTGCCAGCGCGTTCATATCAAGCTACATCTCAGTATTTTTATTTATATTTGTGTACGGGGCTCACAAACTAATATCGCGGTCTAAGATGGTCCCCATCAATCGTATTGACTTGGACAGCGACCGCCGAGAAATGGAGCGCGCGGAGTGGGCTGAGGACCGCAAATACGGGTTCAATTTTTTTGAGTTTGTGCGGGCCAAATGGAGTGTGATCACTGGTAACCGGTACCAGCGGCGGCGGCGGAGTAGTCGTCGTCATGGAGGGCAGGGAGATGCGGGATCATTGCCATCCCACAAGCTTCAGCGGAATGGAGATATGGGTAGCAGCAGCATTAGCAGGAGTAACGAGGAAGATGAGGGGGGAGGTCGCGACATGGAACGTCAACCCATAATTGAAGCAGGGGGGAAAGTAGCAGTAAGTGATGGTGAAGCGGGAGTTGCAAAAATAAGCGTTAGCAGCAACACGGGGACAATTGCACAGACAACGGCAACAGCAACAGCAACAGCAACAGCAACAGCAATGACAACTTTGGATGATTCAATGAATAGTAATGACTTTAGAAAGCGCGCTGAGCGGCTTGTATGATTAGTTTTGATTTCGGTTAGGTCTTTTTTTTTTCTTTCTTTTTTATGTGTTTGCGTATACGTTTTTAGCTTTGAAAGTACTGTTTAGCTAGCTTAGCTTATGATTAATTTTGCCCGTTTAAATGGCGTTGTTGTGCTTGAGATCTAGTTGGAATGTTTGTAGACCTATACTCTGCACAAGAGTCTGCACTCAGACTCTGCAGTGTCTGACAGTGCACATCATGTGTAGGGGAATTAGATCGATCGATTAAGGCTAGGATGGGTGAGAATATAAAGTTAACTTTTGAATCTGGATATGTGGGCTCTGTAGACCTGTTTCAAGCACTGTCCCTAAGTTGACCCCATAGCTAGACTTTATAGCCCATTTAATTCGTCAAGCAGCTAGGATATAGTACAATATACAGTACAGTACAATATAACTCATGTCAAAAATAAAAAAACAGAGCTAGCCGGAGATCAATGGAGGCGCGTTGGAGTGAGAATCTGAGATTGTAGCACTGTCGGTATTGAAGTAGAGTGAAAAATAAAGAGGCCGTTGAATTCAATTACTGTAGTCTAGACTAGTCTAACAGAATAACGATGCAGCAGTATGTATATAAATAAGTCCCCATCAGTAGCCTAAGCGAGCTCTTACTTCAATCACGTTAATTTAATTTTTTTTTCACTGTCAAAGCTTCATCTTTGCTGTATCCAATATAAATACCAAGAGACCAAGAAACGTGCCATGAATTTGCCAAGCAGGACCAATTAATCGCCTATTGTAGACTGTTCTATGACTTCTTCTGTGACGCACATGTTATGTGCCAGTCATAGTATACGTATATTACGGTGGAATATTCAGGGGGGCCCTAGAAGCCAGCCTGACGGCAAGGCGGCCAAGGCCTACTACGTGGAAAGTCTAGCTACTCACTATGACAATAGTAGTCTATACGTAGTATCTGTGGACTAAAGTTAATCGATCACCCAAGCAAAGACACTGTTAGTACAGAGTAGACACCAGACAAAGAGAAACAAGTACAACATATGCTGGTAGATACAAAATAATTGGCTCACTTCGAAGTTCGACCTGATCAGTTTGACGCCGGGAGGGATGATGCGCCAAGAGACGGAGAAAACGAAGAGAAAGACTATGAAACAGACAAGCTAATGAGCTCTAGAGAATTATCAGCATGCCTGGTAAAATATATAGAGCTAGATGGTACTACATGAATGCTAAGGAACAGGCCCGTATACAAATTGTTGACGCTGAGGAAGGAGAGGAAGAAAACCAACAAATATAAACGCAGAACACAGTGTCACTGTCAAGTTGTCAACACACCAAGAGAATACAGTATAACAATTCATAAATTATAAGCAAATGATAATATAGTAGAGTCGACTGCAAGGAAAATATTACGATGAGACTGCAGAGCTCTCGAATGTTGCATGTACTACTGTCGCAGCCGTTTGAAAGGTGGGTAAGAGAGTCCGTAACACGGAAGTTGGTCAACGTCACCATGATAAGTAAGCGCAGTGTAGGTCTAGTGACTAAGTCTACAGCTAGCTGCTAGCTGTACTAGAGCTCAACTAAGAACGGTAAGTAAGCACGGTAAGTCGGTCAACAGAGACATGCTAAGACTCTACGCCGTCTACGACTCTACGGTGTCATTGGTCTCTGGTAAGTTTGAAACATGTATTTTCTGCAGAACCCAGATTTTCAAATTTAGCAAGTCCCGTAAAGTTTCGGCGTAAAAAATAGTATATACGTAGTTACCAGCAGATCAATAGATATATAAATCTGTTTTTACTGTCCCGTTTAATATAGCAGAATCGGAGTACAGTAGAATCGGAGTAGATCGAAATCTGGTCAGACTTTAGTAAATATAAATCAAGCAGACCTTAAGGTCTACGCTAGTCTACCTGCCCGGGACCTGACTTTAAATAGACTAACTACCGGTAAATTATGGGGTATCAATCCAAAAATGTAGACTTATTGTATTGGAGTCTTTTAAATTGAGGTCGCGTCACACCAAACGCGTTTTAGAACCAGGATAGACTACTGGAGTTTGAATAAGTCCTTATTTGAATTACAGTGTATTGAATATATACTGGCGCATCATGGATATAACTAGCCAGTCGAGTCTAATTATCCAAGTTAACATTAGCTGAAATCTTTCGGTTAATGAACGTTCTGCTTTTCCAATCTTAACGCACATATGTGCACCCTAGTCTAGGGCCTCGACCAGCTATAGTATACGCCCTACAATACGGTACGTAGCTATTCTACGGAAGGCTCTGCATAAACTCTACAACGTTTACTTTCACATTTACTGCACTAAATTTCACGTTCACAGCGAACTTCACGTTAGCGTACGTACCGTATAAAGTTTGGTGTTGGATAGCGGCGTCGTTGGTTTGATATCGCAAAAGCCTGTAGTACTGTAGGGCCAGTGTAGGCCCTGTACTTTATGCACAACTGAACCCGAATTGCTTAGTCTGTTGCGTATACTGCGGACGTACGTCTACGTCTACGGATGTAAAGTGAACCACTACATACAACTTACCTGCGTACAAGTCAGCACCATTGCGAGTTAACACCAAACTCCAAACACGCTCAGTTCAACTTCGATGATTAATTCAATGAATTTCAATCTATGCCACTATATGTAGTACAGTAATATTATGTACATGTGCAGAAGCTAACGGGAGCAGAAAAGCCAAGATTTTGAAAGACGCTGCAGGTCCTGTGTAGGTGTTATAATACTGTATGATTTTCAGCATGGAAATACAGTATATTAGACTGGACTAGCTAAAAATTGCCTTAAGAATTTGACCAAGTTAGGAGAATAGAAATTTTGCAATACCCGGTGTAGAGTCTGTAGACTATGTTGATTGCTTGGGGCAAGTTGGGGGAGTAAAGCGTGAGGCTTGGGTAGCTGTATTCTCAATTGTTATCAACTAACTTGTCGCAGCTATAAAATCTGTGCAGCGCGATTAGCGTGGAGACTCTCAAGTACAAGCAGCAGATGAGAGTCTGAGACTGGAAAACCCCCCAAAATAAGAAGATGTTTCAGGCTTATATTTCTTTAGTCCACAAATGCAATGTAATTGAATCTACAATATGGCTATAGACGTGAACGTGAACATGTTGAATGAGGCCTCAAAGACTCTGAAGGGGTTTTCAATGAAATCATATGGAGATGTCAATTAATGTTGCGGAAAGGAATGTTTTAGTGAGTAATTGAGGCAAAACTTGAATGAAAAAAAAAAAAGATAGCCAGGATAGTCAGGATAGTCAAGTTATTCAAGTTATTTAAGCTAGACTACACCACAAAAGTAACCCCTTTTGACGTGCAGATGAGGCGCTCGCACTAAGACACAATAAAGTTGAGCGCAATAACTTTCCACAATATTTGAGTGGCTCCACGTGTAAAGTCCGCATTGACGTGCGTTCAAGTGCATATAATGTACCGAATTCATAAAATTTCTTTTTCTTTTTCTTTTAAAAAAAAACAGAAAATCAATTTCGTTTTTAATTTCATGAATTTCGTGAATCTGGCTTCATCTTTAAAATTTCTTAAGAATTTCTTTGACCTTCTCTAAGTAATTCGAGATCCAATTTCAGTTGCTTTTGCTCTGCTCACGTAGCCTAGCAGACTATATTATAGACTATGTAGCCTCCATATGGATATCGCCAACTCTGCACTGGAACCAATTGCATTCGCAACTCACGCACAATTCACCTTCAAACACTCTCTGCAGCTAACACGCGCACTCGTCTCCTTCAATTAAAAAAAAATAAGAAACCACTTGGATCCATATCGTCGACTCCTTTCTTGGTATAAATAAAAAATTCTTTCCCTTTCCTTCTCTTCTTCTTCTTCTTCTTCTTCTTCTTCTCAAACTTCAATTCTATTCTTTCCTTCGTTTCTTACACTCCTTTTTTTCCCTTCCCCCATATCCTCTTTGCAATGCGCGTTACCTCCGTTCTCTCCATTGCTCTGGCTGCTGGTTCAGTCATGGCCGCTCCGGCAGCGGTCTTCCGAGGACTCCTTCACAAACGTGATCATCACGCTGCTCTCTTGCGCCGGTCGCAAGGTGAAGACTCTAGTGCTGGTGTTTTGGCTGCCGCTGAAGCTGCCCACAATGCTGCTTCTGCCATCGCTGATTCCCTTGCTGTTGTCGTTGACGATGATAGTACTACTACTAGCACTCTTAGAAAAAGAGCACACGTTCACGCTCGCCACGCAGCAGCTGAGCCCGACATTGTTTACGAAACCGTCAGTGTCCAGTACACTGTCACCACTCAACTGCCCGTCGACTGGGTCACGGCACTCGAAGTGGTCACGGTCGTAGTGGACCAAAATGGACTCCCACAAACTACTAATTCAGGCGCGGCTGAGCCAGTCTCCACTTCGCCAAGTACCAGTGCTAGTGTAATCGTCCCCCCTTCGTCTGTTGAAACATCTGCACAGGCACTTCAATCTGCCGTGCAATCGAATTCTAATGTTGTAGCTGCTGTTGTCTTACCCTCAACTACCTCGGTCCAATCGAGTGCTCCTGCGACTTTCACTACTCCTGCAACAACCAGTGCCCCTGCGACTAGTTCTACCCCTGCAACCACAAGTGCTGCTGTCACTACTTCTAGCTCTGCTTTGCCCTCTGCCGTTTCCGCCTCTGCGTCTGCGTCTGCGTCTGCTTCTTCTTCTGCCTCTGCCTCTGCCTATACTTCTGCTGCTTCTGCTTCCAGTAGTTTTAGCTCTTTCAGCACCAGCTCTTTCAGCTCAGTCTCTGTTGCTCCGACTACTAGTTCATCTTCGATTCAGCCCACCACCAGCTCATCGTTCACCACTTCATATGCCCCCTCCTCTACTCTCTCTACTTTCTCTTCTTCCTTTTATTCCTCTTCCGCTTCGTCGTCCTCTTCAGTCGATGTGGCTGCAGACTACGTTGTCTCCTCGTCTCCCTCTTCCACCCAACAGGTTGAGACTTCATCTTCACTAGCGGCTTCTACTGCTGTGGTTGAGTCTACCTCCCTAGCATCTGGCACTGGCCCCGCCGCCGGAGCTTCCACCGGAAGCCTCAGCACCATCCCCAACACTTTGACGTACTCCCCATACAACGACGATAAATCTTGCAAAGACTATGCCGCCGTTTACGCCGACCTTAGCAAAATAAAGACTCTTGGCGTCAAGAACGTTCGCGTGTATGGTACTGACTGCAATTCCATCAACACTGTGGAACCTGCATGTGCGTCTCTCGGACTCACGATCGACCAGGGCTTTTGGATCGGCTCCACCGGTGTCGATGCAATTGACTCGAGTGTACAGGACCTTATCTCGTGGGTTCAAACAAACCATACCAATGACTGGTCTATTTTTACAACTATCACGGTTGGCAACGAGGCTATCTACGGCGGATATATTGATGGCGCCACGCTGTTGGCCAAGATCAAGTCTGTCAAGTCAACTCTTCAAGCTGCAGGATACACTGGCACGGTAACTACCGCGGAACCCCCCTCGTCGTACATTGCCTACCCTGCCCTCTGCACTGATACCTCTGGAATCGATTACGTGGGAATCAACGCACACCCTTACTTCGATGCTTCGGGAACTCCTGAGCAAGCGGGTGAGTTTGTGTTGGCGCAAATTGCTACCACACAGGCAGCCTGTAACGCGCGCACGGTGAAAATCACCGAGACGGGGTACCCCATGGCTGGAAACACAAATGGATTGCAAGTGCCGACTCCTGCAAACCAGGCTATTGCCATTTCAAAAATTATGAGTGCAACCAATAACGAGGCAGTCATGTTTACCATGTACAACGACTACTGGAAGGCTGCTGGCGACTACAATGTTGAACAAAACTTTGGCATTTTCTACTTGTTTGAGTAGAAGTACTTTTTGAATAAGGCTTGTTTGTAATATATCCACAATAGTAAATTTCGTTGAATTCATATCAGCCGTACTTGATTTTGAATGAGTTTAACTCCCAACCAGCCGCACGGGTTAGGTTTTAAAATTTTTATTCCAAATTTATCATTTTTCAAATTTTTTTTTTTTTTTTTTTTTTTTGAACTTTTGATCTATCGCTTAACGACAACAAACGTACTTTCTTTCTCCTTCATCAACAATGCCAAAAGAAGTTCGTAAGAGAGGTCGCAGAGCCGAAGAGGTTCGAAAGCAAGAGCGTGGCGAAGAGGAGGCAGCCATCGCCTCTGCCGAAGCTGCCCGCGCCGAAGAGCTCGAACAAAAGCAACTCCTCCGCGAGCAGGAAAAGGAGCAAATGGCGTTTTATGGGCTCGTAAGTGAGCAGGAGTCGGAATATTTTCAACAGGCTGAAAGCACCCTCGCTGTCGACGCGTTTGGGTCACCAGAGGAACGACTCGGGTTTGTGGCTAGTGTCTTTGAAGAAGCCCGTGGAAAGGAGCTCAAACTCATGACGAACCAGATCTGCTCAAAACTTGTCGAGCGCTTGATTCTCCTTGCAAATGATGTTCAACTGAATGCGTTTTTTAGGGTGTTTAGTGGGCATTTTGTAAATCTGTCACAACACAAGTACTCGTCTCATTGTATTGAGACGCTCCTCGTCCGGTGTGCCGCAGTCGTCGAAAAGGAAATGCTCGATCCGGAGTACCTACAGACGGAAATGGAGTCGGAAATGCCGTTTGTGTCGATGGAGAACTTGTTCTTGCTCATGGTCAACGAGCTCCGGCCCAAGGTGCGCGACATGCCGCAGCATGCGTACTCGTCCCATGTGTTGCGAGTGATTCTACTGGCCATGTCAGGCAAGAAACTGCCGTCGACGACTACTTCACACTCTACGCTGCGTAGTAAGCGAAGCAAGATTGCACGCAAAATGGTGTCTATCAAGGATAACGAGGACTTTGAGCGGTCTTACCAGGTGCCCTCGTCGTTCAAGGAATCTGTCACGGACCTCATTAAAGACTTGAGAAAGGGAATTGATACAACCACAGCACGCGAAATGGCAATCCACAAGATCTCGTCCCCAGTCATTCAGCTTATGCTGCAGTTCGAGTGCGACGAAATTAACAACAAGACGCATGGAAAAAAGACCAAAATTCCTAGAACGGGCTTGTTGTCGTTGATTTTTGAGACCTCGACGAAAAAACAGGAAGAACGTGATTCGTCTGAAGAGGCCTTTATCGAGTACCTCCTCTCAGATGCTGTCGGATCCCATTTCATCGAGGCCATCATCCCCTGCCTTCCAGAGCGCCTTCTGGAACGACTCACTACCCTGTACATGCTCGGCCGAATTGAAAAGTTATCACGCCGTGACAGCGGAAACTATGTAGTACAAACGCTGCTAAAAACGTCAACAAACCCAGCCAACAAGCGCAAAATGCTGGACGAAATCATGAACAGCCCCGAAACACTCGAGTTGCTGTGTACGTCCAACCTGGCCATGGTACGCACATTGCTGGACGTGGCCGCGGGTATCAAAAACTACCGGTCAGCCGAGCTCGTACAAGTAGTGCTCAAGAAATACGAGGCCGAGACGGACGCCGGAAATCTGCTTAAGAACCTGCTTAAGCTTGAAACTTCTACGTTGGGAAATACTCGTGGCGATTGGCCTACCCCCGATGAAATGCACCGGTCGCTGCTCCTGCAGTCGCTGATGGCGGGCGGGCCTGCCAAAGTGCGGGCCGGTGTGCTCGACGGGCTAATTGCGCTTCCTAAGGAAACACTTTTGAACATGAGCAAGCATAGCGTATTTTCGCACGTTTTGGAGGCTGCGATGGAAACGACGGCCGATAACACGATCCAGCGGCGCAAGCTTTTGAACGCCCTCACCGGCCTCTTTGCTCCCGATTTGGCGTGCAATGTGTACGGATCACACATTGTAGACAAGTGCTGGCGGTTCTGTTACAAGCTCAAGTTTTTCCGGGAACGTATTTCGCAGGATCTTGTTGCGAACGAAGAAGTTGTTAAGAATTCGCCGTATGGGCGGTCGGTGTGGAAGAACTGGAAGATTGAAAAGTATGTGCGGAAGCGGTATGATTGGTGGAATGAGGTGAAGGCCGTGGAGGATGAGATTACGGCAGAGTTGGGACTCCCGGAGCATTCGTTTAATGGAATGGTGGAGCGCCCGAAGGGGAAGCAGTTCAAGCCTAGAACGGGAGGAGGGCTTGGTGGACCTGGGGGGCCAAGAGGACCTGGAGGTCCACGAGGTCAAGGAGGTCCAGGCGGCCCAGGAGGAGGAAAGTTCAGTTCTAATCAAACACCTGTTGGAACCCGGCGACACGAGCCATATGCCAGGCAGACATGATACAACTCACAAACATCACAAACAAAATATATAAACTGGACCACAATAGGTAGTTCATCATACAAGAGAGAATACATTAACTTTCCCAACACTTACAGACTATAGACTATATACTGTAGATATAGATATAGTACTACATATGTCACTTTCAATAAATAAAAAAATATTTTACCAGGCTCCTTTGGTTCTCCGAACCCGAAGTCCAAGGTACCTTGCCAACGTATCAAAGTGGTTATCGGACTCTTTATCCGAAATCAAGTCGGGTCCTTTATTAGACTCAGCGGCGGAAACAACCTCAGCAGGAATTTCTCCAAGCAGTTCCAGGAGCTCAGCTTCATCCGGCGGCAGCAATTCATAGTACTTTGACCAAGTTTCGATTTCGGCCTTTGAAAGCAATTTGAATTCACCTATTGTTTTTGGGAATTCAATGGCGCCAGGAATGGCAGCAGCAGCAGCAGCTGCTGCTGCTGTGGTATCGTCGTTGTCGTTGTTTCCATTCTCATTCTCGTTCTCGTTCTCGTTTTCGTTCTCGTCAACTTCAAATTCACCGGGTACTAGACCATCTGGACCCGGAAGAGCCGCAATATATTCTTCATCACTCACTTTATAAGTATTAGCAGACCTTCGAATAGATTTAATGTCAAGAAGATCTAATTGTTCCTGTAGTTCAGTGACCAATTCGACCAAGTCTTCTGATCCCACCACCGACGTATCCTGTTGTTGTTGTTGTTGTTGGTGCTGAGTGCTATTGTTATTGTTGGTGCCTGGGGCAGTAGTAGACCTCAATGTAGCAGCAACACCTCCACCACTTGTTGCACTGCCACCACCACCTGTAGAAAGGCCCAAACCCAATGGATCACTAGGGAGTGCCGATATTTCTTGTCGCTGGCTCGTAAGTTCCATCCGAATCACTCGTTGCCCAGTTTCGGCGAGCGCCGTGGCGCTTCTGTGAACCAGCTGGGCTAGCTGATCGACTTCGGATTTGAGTGATTCAATGGTAGGTTCTGCGGTAGGCATATTTGAGAAAGGAAAAAAAAAGAAGAGAAAAAAAAAAATTCCGTGAATTAGTTGAATGAGAATGAAGGAAGTTACGTAGTGAGGGAGGGAGTGATTGATTGATTGAGTTGGGCTGGGCTGGGTTGGAATGGAGTGAAGGAATCGGCTGCAGCAGATGAAATAAACAAAACAAAACGCGCTTAGTAATCTTAAATAAATAATTATTAATTTCACTGTAATTATTTTTGACAAGACTGACAGCAGGTTCACGGTTCACCTGCTGAATTGATAGATCTGTAGGCCAATGTGTATGGTACTGTAAATTCAACGGGTTAAACAGCTCATCAGGCCATTCTAATATGTACATACACATGCCAGGACTAATAAGCAGAGTTTAGTCTATTTGTTTATTCTTTATACAAAGTCGCTTCTTTTCGAATCTCCTACTGTACAGTACGTTTAAATTAAACTAGTCTACGTAGTGCTTCCAATTAGCAATCTCAAGTTATTTTTGGAGTCCACCTGGACTTATCGCTTCCATCTTAAATCTTTTTATTCCATCTTAATGGAGCAGCAAATGCAAGTACAACAAATTTGACAGGCAGAGTTATATCTCTATGAGATCTTGAAGATGCTACTTGTTCTCGGTATCAACTTATATTACACCGTGGATTTGTTCTTGTATTTAACTCGCACTACACAGTAGATTTGTTTGCATTCCATAAAAATTCCACTTTTCTACCATGGACCACTTCTACGTACCGGTAACCGATCAGCACTGAGGTAAGTCATTGTATCAAAGAATTTCTTGTGATTTCTAAAACAAAAAATAAAAAACAGATATGAATTCCGGAAGTCTTTTCTTTGAAATCCGTTATTGTTGTGGAGTTGGTTTGGTGGGGCTAAACTAGATGATTGTTCCTAAAAAATTAGACTCCAAGTCATTTCAAGAATTATGACATCTTATTGGTCAGAAAAGGGCCTGTGAAAAGAAAAGCCAAAGTATTTATTAATAGAAGATTTCCTATGTACAGAACAGCTGGAAGACTTGTGTAAGTGTATTCTCAAGTACGTTAAAGCTACGTACTGACATGGCTCGAAACAATATGTAGAGATTATCTACAGTATCATGTTCTCATAATTCTCCGCTGAATTACTTCCAATCACCATCTATTATCTCTAAATAGTTTTCAAACACTAGCAGCAGGCATGTCACAAATACTTTAGCAAGAAACAACATTTCAAAAGACCTGTAAATATTATCGTTTTATTACGAGGGTCAGTTATATTACCATCAAGTGTTATCAGGAAGTTCAAATTATCAAGTTTAATACTTCAGATTCAATCAGCCACATTCTCACTAGAGGTAGCCTAAGCTCTGAAAAAATCTATATTGTTATCTGTCTGACTGCGCTACCGTTTTGCACTCGATTCACTATTTTGTTCTGCCATAATTGGAAATTTTAACTCAAGTATTTTTTGTAAAAAGTCTCCATTAGAGCAAAAATAAAAGAGTTGAATAAAAGCAGCGACAACGGAATTCTTCCTTTTGACTGTAAATATTACAGGTAAGAGAAGACATACCCAAAGGAGAATGTATTACGAAGTAAGCTCTTTCACAGGATAGTGGTAAAGCACATTTCCCGTTCTTTCATATATATGGCCATTCATTATTAATTCTTCTTTCCAGATCCATCTGTTTATTGACATGACATTTACATATCATTTGTACATTGATTTTTTTGGTTGAGATATTTGGAACTGCTTAAACAAGCGGGATTTTCGTAAACGCTAGAATTTAGAGAGCCGGCCGTTGTTGAAGTTTCCTGAAAGGATCGGGTTTTTTTCTCTGGCCTTTTCGATTACATTCAGAAACAATGTAAAGAGGAATGAATTGAATTTTTTTTTCAGCTCAATTCACCATTTATCCCATATTCCAAAACATATATAAGGAACAGAAATTCTCAGATTTCTCTTTTTTTTTTTCTTCAACACAAAACAACTAACTGTCCAATTTGTCTACTTCTCACAGATATTTTCACAGTTTGCAATATAAGAAACCTAAAAGATAATCCCTTTTTTGAACTTGATTTTTTTGCACGAAATACCATCATCCATCATGCCTATTACTACTCCTAACAAATTGCATGTTCGCCAACCAATCGACGAAAGAGCCAAGGAAATTGACGACTACGACGATTGTGGAGTTAGCTCCTCAGACTCAGACTTAGACTCTGATTGGCAATTGGATTCAGACTTTGGAGACGATAACGTTTCTGAAATTTTCAGCGAAAGCGATGCCGGCTCTGTATATGAGGTACCCGCGCATTGGGGCGACACTGTATTTGGCGAGCCCGCATACCAGGTTTGCGTGTCTCAAAGCTCTGTAGAGGCAACTCCCAACATAAGGGTTGTATTGTTGGAAG
>JAJMKT010000466.1:0-16715 GCA_030563985.1 Geotrichum restrictum
TGCTCGAAAGAGACGGGTTTTAACATAGAGGCCTTGGGCTGTGTAAAAAGCAGCAAGGGGCGGGAATTCTCAGAGTGAAGCGGGCTAAATTTATGGTTATACGACTACTAGTGAAAAAAGTTAGAAATATTGTTTTGTACTGTATCAAGTAAAGCCATATGGCACGAATAAAGTATTATCTCTCTCTCTCTCTCTCTCTCTCTTTTTTTTTTTTTGATAATTTTTTTTTTTTTTGTACATCGATGATATCACCATATGGACGAGCAGCAACAGCTACATAAGCAATGGAGTTTTACTAAGTGGTATACCTAAAAAGTGGTGTGAATGGGCAGAATCAAGGTAGACGGTAATAGATCTGAGCGACAAATTAGGACTTATTCACTTTAAGGTAAAGCCCGAAGAGATGGAGAAGACAAACTTAACGCTGCCAGACAGGGCGGAAAGGAAGGCAACAGACCAAGTAAAGTTACTAGGTATCATCATAGACAAAAACTTGAATTTCCAAAATTATGTGAAAAAGAAAACAGACCAAGCGAGAGCAGCTTTCGCAATCATTCAGAGACTGGGAGGAGCAAGGAAAGGTATGAGCGCGATGGCGGTTAGATCCCTATACCTCTCCTGTGTGAACCCAATCCTCGAATATGGTATTAAAGTCTGGCAACAAACGCTCAAAAAAGAACAGATCAAAAAGTGGACACTTCTTCAAAGCAGAGGCATGAGATGCCTACTTGGAGCAGACCGCTCTACACCGATAGTAGTTCTCGAAATGGAAGCTGGAATCCCCCCAGTGGAAGAAAGAGTAAAGAATTTGATTGAAATGAAGATGATAAAGCTATAGTACAAACTTAGCGCGACAAATCCATTGAAAAAATTAATTTATTCACCTGCTCCAAATAGCAAGAAATCACCAATCCTCAGTCTCAGACAGAAAATGCTAGAAGAGCGGGACACTAGCTATCGAGGAAGTCACAGTGCCTCCAGGAGTGGCGCCATGGCTAGACAAGAAAAACCAAGGAAAAGTACCACGAGAGGTGGGAAAGCCACTGGAAGACCCAAAAGGATAAAGTCAAACAGTCAAAAGATCGACTCATTAGCAAATGGCAAAAGAAGCAGCGATGAAAGTGAAAAGGGTAAAAGCTACCGCGAAATTGTCAAAAACGCGAAATGTAATACGAGAGTTCCGCGAATGGTGACGAAAGATTCTCTGCGCCACGCGCCACGCCAAAGAGTGAGCAAGATTGTTCAACTCAGAACTGGTCACGGCCTATTAGGCAAACACTTCCACAAGGCTGGAACACAGTTGGGGACATGAAGTTGTGGCGAGCAGGAACAAACCGCTCAGCAACTTACTTGTAAGCTGTCCCCAATCTCGAACGACCCCGAGACATACTGCGCAAGGTTTCCGTGACTTTGGATCTTTCAGTGCTGTTAAACAGTACAAAAGGACTCAAAGCAGTAAATTCTTTTTTGGATGAGAAAGAGTAACCACATACTAGAAAACGCTAGATATATCAAGTGGATTATGTTATTGCTGAGGTTTGGTGTTTACATCCCCCAAAAGCGGCCACCAACTGTTAAATGCAGAAGGAGGAGTAGAATTATTAGAGGCATGATCCGGGCCTTGATCATTGAGGCAACACGACAAAGAGCGAAGACCTAATACAACGACAAATTGTTATATTGACATAGTTGTTAATGCTCTATTCACCTCGTTAATCAATACTGGGAACTTTTCCCTTTTTAAAATAATAAGTTCTATAAACTTAATAATAAAAAGATTTTTAAAAAAAAAAAAAAGATATACTGGTACTGTACGCAAACTTTCTTAAAACGAACTGCACTTGTATATAGTTGGAAAGCACAACTATACCGTTAAAGAAGTGTCAGGTCCGGCCCTCACTAGGCGTCGTATGCTTGAGTAATAAGCTCGAATAGGGGCCTGTTCCTATTCGGATGTGTGTATAATAAATAAGATGGTTTGAATCGAGCTAAATATCTCTCATGGATGTTAACAAGTGTTAAGGGGGATATACTAGACTAGGTGCAAGGCAACTTACTTCTTCTTTAACGGAACGTCTTCTCTGGGCTGTGATGCATTAATTATGAGGAGTGTGTGTGTGCGTGTAGCGTTCTTGTGTGCTTGTACGCTGCAACGAGTAATATTTGAGAGTAGTATGTGTGATAGAGCTTCAGCGCGTGTTGGCGGTCCTGTCATCCTGTCACTCTAGTATCATCGACTGTGTCTCTCGTCGTTCTCCAGTGAGTAGTGTGTCTTCACTGGATAGTTCAGATGGCACTGTTACCTTGAGTATGGTTCTTGTTGCAAAATGGAAAATGGGTGCGGCTAGCCGCAGCCGTACCCTAACAACGGCCGGTACAAAAAGAAATGCGTCAGCCCGGAGTCGAACCGGGGGCTCGACTATGGCAAAGTCGAATTTTACCGCTAAACCACTAACGCTTTTGAATAATCGTTAAAATTACTGATTTAAAAATGAAACTGCATAATAACAGAACATATTAGCTTAAAATTTTATTTTTTATTAGAAAATCAATCTAAAAAATGCTAGAAAAGCAAAAACACTATCGAGGAAGTCACAGTGCCTCCAGGAGTAGCGCCATGGCTAGACAAGAAAACCAAGAGGTGGACTTACCACTTTATTTCAGAAAGAACAGCAAGCATGATGATAGATGGACAGGACACGGGTGGACAATATTACCGGACCATCACCGGTGAGAACCTGTACAGCCGTACTCTGCAGAACCCTTTAACTACAGTCATGAAAAGGTTTGACAGACCAACTCTAAGCAAGATTGTCCAATTCAGAACGGGCCACGGCGAGTTTTGGGAATACTTCCAAAGACTTAACATTGGGGAACGAGACCATTACTGTGAATGTGGAATACTGGAAACACCAAGCCATATCTTCACTGAATGTCCGCTTAATGAAAATGAGCGACAAATATTATTGAATGTCTCTCGAGAGCTTGATCTTAAGGTACTTCTGGATTCAAGAAAAGGCCTTATCGCGGTAGCCAAGTTTCTCCAAATTACCCGCACATTACCATGATGGCCAACCTTCTAGGGTAGTTCACTCAAGGGTTTTCCCCAATCCCAGCGACTGGGTTTCCCTTGGTGCTGAAGTTCGAAGACCCCAAACCTTTGTAACTTCAGGGAAATTCCGATACCATCGCAGCATTTTGAAAATTAGTGAAGCAATTATGCCTGACTCAGTCTGTATATCAGACAGGAAACGAACCATGTCCTACTCCACGTCTGAATAGTTTTTTTGCAGTTTGTGTAATTTCCCCTATTAAACGGGACAATAAAAAGATTTATCTATCTATCTATCTATCGACAGAGAGAAAACTACGTACTACGGGAGTTTGAATAGAGCAGTATAGTACTAAGGTATAAGAAATTCGAAGTACTGCATATCAAATAGATAAAAAAAAAGCCTAAAAAAAGGATAAGGATCAATCGAGGTTAGATAACCAAGAGAAGGAGTTAAATACAGGGTACAAAGAGGAGGTTGGTAAGTATTGAGGGGATTGCTAAGGATGAAGTCAATTTAAATCAGAAGCTCAAGTAGCAGTGAAGGAGCTAAGATCAGAACTGAAGAAAGGACTCTTGAGTGAAAATAATTTCATTAGACAAATGCCCTAAAGGAGTCGAGTAGGGCTCACAGGAGGGTCCAGTAGACTGGAAGTGTGGAGCGCCGAGGTCTGAGTAGTAGCCAGGTGTCGCAGGTAACATATTTACTGCCTCGTGAACTCATGAAAAGTTATGATTCATACTGTGGTCATCGGCGTTATGTACTCCATAAGCTTGTTTACTTTACCATTTCACAGATAACCTTCAAACTAAGAGAGACCTGCAAGTCCTAGCGTTATCACGTATCAAGTGTATCGGGAGGCATAAACGCTGTTAAATAGTTTGACTCTTTATTAGCTGACGTTTGAATCGAACAAAGCAGCTCTAAGAATTGGCAGATTCAATGAGTTTGGCCTGCACTCCACACCTATTGCATCAATCACAACAAGCTTTCTTTCTGTGTTTGCTTTGAATCTCTTCATGAGACTATCTGAATTGCCCATCCTTTAGATTTTCTATGGTAAATTTGGTACGTATTTTGCTTGTGTCCTCTCCTTATCGCGTTTCTTCATCTCTGCTAGCTCTCCGCTCAACTTGTCAAATTCTATATATCTGTTCGTTCTGTAAGATAGTCTCCAGTTCAGCCGTTTGAGCCATATGATTCTGCATCTCGGGCGTCATCTCGGCCCTGTAGGTCTGCCTCACGGCCTCCATTTTGGCCTTCACTTTGGTCATATCATCCCTTTCCTTTGTTAACATAGCTTTCAGCTCATTTAGTTCATCTATTTTACGTGCCTCTTCCATTGCCTTGGCTAGCAGAGCTCTCAGCTCATATATTTCAGGTTCATCATCCAAGCTTTGATTATTCATTAAGAGCAAGACTTCAGATAGGTCGTGCTTGGTGACTTCATACTCAGGCTGCTTCATTTTCGTATATATGTGTGGACAGTATTTTGTTTTCATTCATTTTTCGCTTTTTTTTGATCAAATGTGATGGGTTCATTATCTAGGTTTACTGGTGAGCCATTTTATGGAGTCGTTGGGATATCTTAGCTCGGAGAGCGAGGTAGGGTTATTCTAATTTACTTTCCAACGTTGCGTTTCGCCTTCCTTCATTTCATTTCCCTGTGAATCGATTATATATCGGTGTAGCTTGCATATCGCGACGGCCTTCCCAAATATAGTTCATTGCCACTCATATTGATGCAGACTATTGTGTTAGCCTAGTATATCCATACGTTGCCAATTGTTTTTCTATGCACCTTTTGAACCTCACTGAGCTCCCAGTAGGTCATCAACTTATAGCCTATTCAGATCGACCAACTATCCAGTTAGACAGTCAAGCCTTGTTTTAAGATGCTTCAATATTTACCTATAGAAGTTTTGCGGGAAATTCTTGACCATCTGCTTTACCCCGTCAATTGTTTGGGTTACTATTTGGATTTTGAGGGTAAAAATCAATGGGCTCAGCAAGATGGACTCAATTTTGCTGCGACTTGCAGGGGGCTGCGAGCGGTTCTCTCTCCAGTGTTATGGCGGCACCTGTCCCTCGATATCTCAGGTACAAAGAAAAAGGAATTGCCTAAAACTTATAGACTGCTTTTTCCAAAGACAGTATTTCCAGATTCTGACCGGACTATTTCGTTCCTGAACTGTTCGTGGAGAGACGAGAATACCGAATATCACTCGCACTACTCTGTACGTACTGATTATGATATGTCTATATTCCTCGAGCATCCGAACTCAATGGATCCAGTCCTCAAATACGTCAAGGTGTTCAAAATTGGCACTGACGCACAAAAGCTGTGTAATGATTGTTGCTTTTTCTTTATAGCCTTGGAGAGGTATCGGCTAGCAATTAGTCTAGTGAACCCGAAAACGATGCCCATGTTAGAAGACTTGATACTTGAAATGATTTTTGATGATGAATTTGACGATGTACACATTGAGCTTGGCCGACTGCTGGGAACTTTCAAAAAGAAAATCAAGTTTAGTTTGAATGCAGCTACCCATTTACAGCATTTTGATGGTTTGAGTGTTTTTTATTTTACTAATCTTCTGGAACGTTATGGTATGATACCATTTGTGGTTGATATTCAAATGCCGCTCATTTATAGAGAACCATTCTTGGATGAAGTGCCACTCTTTGATGAACTGGATTCCAATACTATTGGCGATTTTAATATCCGCAGGCTTAACAATGCGTGGGATGAATGCGATGAATTATCTTCTGAGCCTGACACCCTGGAAGAAGAAGTAGATACTACATATATGGACATGACACGTATCCCAGATCGAATCCCAAATCCAGAATTTCAATTGTGTTGGATTCCATTCACTGCGAAAGTTTTGGTATGCAATAATTACTGTTTGATGCCCCCAGGAGACGAAGAAAACTATGGACTTTATGATGGGGTATCTTCTCTCACGTTAACGTGCAGTGAGTTAGTACCTGATGATTTTTTTGACACTCATAGATTCTACTTTCGGAACTTGACTGAGCTACAGGTTATTCGCCAAGAGTGGCTACGAAGAAATGGCCCAAATCTCAAGTATGTAAAGTTAATTTGTGACCTTTTACGCACAAACCAACAAAGTCTTAAGAGTTTCAAAATTGACAATACCTACATCAAAGAACTCGCAATGATTTCACTCCATTGGGGTCTTTTAGAGAATCTTGAATATCACTTGACCTTCATTCAAACGCGGAACGCTGTTAATACGAAATTTTACTCCCAAATAATGAATAAATGGGGCCCAAATCTACGGAAAATCAGCTGCTATATTCATACTGTTCGGGATCTGGAAGCATATGTACCTCTCACAAGTGCACACCCCGATCCCCATATCGAGTACGGAATATTGCGCTCGCGCGTATTGAGTCTCCCAAACCTTGAGTTTTGTGCTGTGAAGTTGACGTATCCTCATTCTTCTTCGACTGAATTTTGCTTGTTTAACAATACTTTTAATCTGTCACAAGATAGTAAGCATTTCGAATTTGCAGACTTTTGTGAACGTCATGATCCAAAGTTGTTTTTTGGGCAAAGGCTCTCCAGTATCACTGGCAAGCTTATACCCCCTACTTTCGCCTTTATAGACTTTGTCAAATTGAGGGCCCTCATAAAGCGAAATGAGACAAGTCTTCCTGAGAACAGTCTTCTTGAGTAGTCGAATGATATAGACAACTTGTTTGTATCCTAACCTAACCTATCTAGTAGGCATCATATTTATTGTCTGTCTTTTGAACTCAAAAAACGAAAGTTATGATTCATGCCGTGATGTACACCATAAGCTTGTTTACTTTACCATTTCACAAATAACCTTCAAACTAAGAGAGACCTGCAAGTCCTGGTACCATCAATTCCCAAGCGTATCGGACTTCACAGCCAAATACTGTTAAAGCAGTAGACTCGATATCAGTTGACGTTTGAATCGAACAAGCTACTCCAAGCTTTGACAGGTTCAACGAGTTGACCTGTACTCCACACATATTGCATCCATCGCATGAAGCTTTCTTTCTGTGTTTGTTTTAAATCTTCTATGATAAAATTGATACGTATTTTGCTTGTGTACTCTTCTTATCGCGTTTGTCCATCTCTACTAGCTAGCTCTTCTCTCACCTTTTCAAATTCTAGCTTTTGGTTCTGTCTGGGAGCCTCCGTTTCAGTGAAATCGGTCTGCATCTTGTCTTTTTGGTCGCAATCTTCCCTTATCTTGGTTAGCATAGCCTTCAGCTCATCCATTTCACGTTCAGCATCCAAGCTTTGATTATTTATTAAGAGCCTGATTCTAGATAGGTCTTGCTTGGTGACTTCATGTTCAGGTTGCTTCAATAAACATATATACCGATTAGTGCTATTTAATTGACATTCAACAAATCTTCCCTCATCTAGACAGCTTGGCTATAACTCAAGCTTTTGCTGGACAGTATTTCGTTTTCAATACCTTGGAAGTTTTGGTTCTTAGGCACTCTAGAGTCTAGGCTCCGCGGACACAATATTCTTAGTTTCCTTGTTGCTGCTTCTAGTATTGTCGATTGAGAGCGCTGTAGCCAGTGGTACCGGCATCGTTTCCTGGTTTTCATTATGTGGGAACTACACGTAGGGGCCAGTGTTACCGCAGCTCTGTCAAGTCACTGTCAAGTTTTGACAAGATAATTTTCGTCCTGTCATACATACATTCCGGATGGTACAGCCGTGCCTTTTTCCCAAGAACCCCAGGAAACCAACTTTGAAATGGCTAGCTCAAATGGACAAGAGAAAAACCATGTAAAAATGCTGCAAAGCTGTATATGATATGTGGCTATTTTTCCCTGCCTGAAGATACAAAGAGGGTGAAGAGGACGAGGAGGACAAAGTAGCTGAGAGCCTGAGACAAGTGCTTTGCCTTAGTAGAAGCTCAACTCAATGAGGAACCTGAGACAGATGCCTTTGGAGCTGAGCTGGTTGATTGTGCTACCAACTTCATTGTGGATACCCTCATTAATCTTCCAACATGGAAATATTAACTCCTTTCAAGCTGGTATAGCCTTTTTTTAGTATTGCTCGTTTTAATGAAGTTAAAGGACCTGTTTGATAGTCTTATCAGGCTCTTATTGTTAACTGGTTGTCGGTTTACTAAGGCTACAGTACTACGCGTAAATTAGGTACCGTTCCTGCGTATTTCTGAGTACAGACAGGATATTTTCGTCCTGTCTGACAATGCGGTAACAATGGTAGGGGCTATGGGAGTCATAAATAGCCAGCTGGGAGTGTAGGTAGGGTTAGTCTAGTCTTAAACTCCCCCATAAAATTTCACTACCCCTTGAAAAAATTTGAATCTATCATATAGACTACAGTACTGGTATAGCCATAGATTGCTTATTGGTTTTCTATGCACCTTCTGAATCTTGAGCATCCCTGAGCTCCCAGTACGTCATAAGCCTATAGCCTACTCAGATCGACCAACTATCCAGTTAGACAGTCAAGTCTTGTTTTAAGATGCTTCAATATTTACCTATAGAAGTTTTGCGGGAAATTCTTGACCATCTGCTTTACCCCGTCAATTGTTTGGGTTACTATTTGGATTCTGAGGGTAAAAATCCATGGGCTCAGCAAGATGGGCTCAATTTCTCTGCGACTTGTAGGACTCTGCGAAGGGTTCTCACTCCAATTTTATGGCGGCACCTATACCTCGATATCTCAGGCACAACGATCAAGAAATTGCCTAAAAGCTACAAGTTGCTTTTTCCAAAGAGAGTATTTCCAGATTCTGACCGGACTATTTCGTTCCTGAACTGTTCGTGGAGAGACGAGAATACCGTATATCACTCGCACGACCCTGAACGTACTGACCATGATATGTCTATATTTCTCGAGCACCCTAACTCAATGGATCCAGTCCTCAAATACGTCAAGGTGTTTAAAATTGGCACTGAGGCACAAAAGCTGTGTGACGAAAATTGCTTCCCCTTTGTAGCCTTGGAGAGGTATCGGCTAGCAATTAGCCTAGTGAACCCGAAAACGATGCCCATGCTAGAAGACTTGAAACTTGAAATGATTATTGAAACGCCATTTGACGATGTACACATTGAGCTTGGCCGGCTGCTGGGAACTTTCGAAAAGAAAATCAAGCTTAGTTTGAATGCATCTACCTATGAACACAATTTTGATGACATGTGTTTTTTTCTTTTCACTGATCATATAGATGGTTATGGTCTAATGCCATATGTGGTTGATATTCAACTGCCACTCATTGATGAAGTGGATCCCGATACTATCGAATTTTTTAATATCCGAAGGCTTAAGTTTGATCATATACCTTGGGAAGAATACCAAGACAAACTTAGTCTTACCGCCATGGAAGATTTATCCAACACATATATGGACTTGACACGTTTACCAGATCGAATGCCAAATCCAGAATTTCAAGTAGATTGGATTCCATCAACTGTGAAAGTTTTGGTATGCAACAATAATTGTTTGAAACTTCTCGGGACCGAAGAAGAAGACGAAGAAAACTATGAAGTTTATGATAACGTATCTTCTCTCACTTTAAAATGCAGTGAGATAGTGACTGAAGATTTTCATGAAACTCACAGATTTTACTTTCGGAACTTGACTGAGCTACAGATTATTCGCCAAGATTATCTGGAGGTAAGAAGAAATGGCCCAAATTTCAGGTACATGGCGTTAATTTGCGACCTTTTACGCAAAAACCAACACAGTCTTAAAAGTTTCAAAATAGACAATACGCTTATCGGAGAGCTTAAAGTGATTTCGTTCCATTGGGAAAATATAGAGAACCTTGAATATGGCCTGAGCTTGTTTCAATCGTCGAATTCACTTAATACGAAATGGCACTCCCAAATTGTAATGGCAGCATGGGGCCCGAATCTACGTCGACTCAGCTGCTGTATCCTTACTGTTCGGAATCTGGAAGCATTCCCTTTCCCAGATGAAGTTGGCCCAAATCCACTACCCGAGCCACATATTGAGTACGGAGCATTGCGCTCGCGCATATTGAGTCTCCCAAACCTTGAGTTTTGTGCAGTGAAGTTTCTGTTTCCTCAGTCTCCTTCGACTGAATTTTGTTTGTTTGAAAATACTTTTCAAATGTCACAAGATAGTAAGCATTTCGAATTTGCAGACTTTTGTGAACGTCATGATCCAGAGTTGTTTGATATGGAAAGGATCTTCGGCCTCAATGGCGGGTATGTATACCCTACTTACGCCTTTATAGACTTTGTCAAATTGAGGACCCTCATAAAGCAAAATGAGGCGCGTCTTCTTGAGTAGTTGAATGATGTAGACAACTTGTTTGTATAGTAACATAACCTACCCAGTAGACTGCATATTTTGCTGTCTGCCTTTTAAACTCATGAAGAGAAAGTTACGATTCATACCGTAATGTAGTCCATAAGCTTGTTTATTTTACCTTTTCACGGATAGCCTTGAATCTAAGAGAGAAGTACAAGACTTAACACCATCAATTTCCAAGGCCCAGGTATCGGAAGTCACAGATAGTCTACGCTAAGCATTGACAAATTCCATGAGATGACCTGCACTCCGCACACTGTATAGTAAGGCTGCTATATTGTACCGTATTTTTTCTAGATTTCCTAAATTCACACAAACTCAAGGGCCGCTCTATTTGCATTACGGTGCCCTGCTGTTCGGTTCCACAGTTTCAGCGTCGACTGGCTTGCAACTCTAGCGAGCACGAGTATAGACGGTATAATAGACCTACAGTTCTGCACAGCAGTTACATATTTCAAGCTGTAGCTAGCTCAACATAACTCTAGCTACGTTTTCAAATTTCAAACAAACAATAATAAGTCTATTCTATAGATCTATCGATAATATTATGCTGGGTGCTCGCAGACTTAAAAAGCCTTGGCAACGGTCTCGTAGAAAGTCTTACCCTGGATCTCAGCAACTTCCTTCTCCAAAGCAGATGGCTGTCTAGATCCATCCCCGGCAGAAATGGTACCAGCACCCCAAGCAGATCCACCATGGACCTCATTGAGGTTAGTAAGCTGCGCAAACGTGTTCTTGTAACCCAAGGGCACGTAGATAATTCCATGATGAGTCAAAGTCGAAATGCTGTTAAGAGCAGTCACCTCTTGACCACCACCCTGGCCGCCAGTAGCCACAAACAGACCAGCGTACTTGCCAGCAAGGGCGCCAGCAGCCCACAAACCACCGGTGGTATCCCAGAACGTCTTCCACTGGGCTGGGAAGTTACCGAACCGCGTGGGGATTCCGAAAAGATAGGCGTCGTATTGGGTGAGCGTCTCGGCCGTGGCGATGGGGTCGCTGGGCTTGGCGGGAGCGTACATCTTGGTGAGGACTTCTTCGGGGAGAGTCTCGGCGATCTGGTAAATGTCGGCAGAACCACCGGCGGCCTCGACACCCTTCTGGATGGCAACTGCTAGTTGGCGGACGTGGCCCCAAGTAGAGTAGTAGACGATTGCGATTTTAGGTGCCATTGTAAATTGTAGGTAAGGTAATTAAAAAGTGAGATGAGTATGCAGGAAAGAATGAAGGATGAATTCAAAGAAAAAGAGGGAATAAGCAATGCCTTTATATCTTTACATCTTCAGGGTATCATCAGGCAGCCCTCATCGATATGGATCCATTGACATGCATTTTTACTATGGGTTTGAGGTTTTTAGTAATTCTTACTAAACGAGACTCCTTAAAAAATGTAACCGTTACTGGACCGATCCGAAGGTTCGTCAAAATGAGTAAAATATGATTAATTTCCTATTTCGGAATATCTTTGATTGGTTACAAACAATTGGAAATTCAAAATAAAAATAGACGCGTAGTCTTAATTAAGAATTCGCTATTACAATAAACTCAATCCCCTACAGTATTTCATTAAATTTCACTATATATGTCCATTTCATCTTCTTACAGGCTGCTTAGCCTTAGGCTTGTCAATTAACATACTCCTCTGGAAACCACTCCGGCCAGCTCGTCTCCTCGGAGAAATATCGCTCCACTAATGCCTTGGCAGACAAGAAAATACGGGGCATGCCATGTCCGCCGAACCCTGCAATAACAAGCAAAGAGCTGTCGCCGTTCAACGTTCCAACGCAAGGGCTCGAGTCTTCAGTGAAACCCATAATACCAGTCCACTCAGATTTCTTGACAGCAGCATCAACAATAGCCTGCTTTGAACCCTCAATGTTGTAGAACGACGAGTTGAGGTTGATAATATCGGAAGTAACACTGTTTCCGTTGTACATGAGTTCCTCTTCACCTTCGGTTTCTAAAGGAATTCCCAGCTGGGTTGTAAAAAAGTCGTCCAGAGTAGAAGAAACGTCGGTACTGGTGGTGTTGTCGTCGACTAGCCCAACCTGTTCACCAGATCCATATCGTCTAGCACCTCCGTAAATAAAATCGACATGCTTGTCATCTTCGGGGCTAGGCAGAATCACACAGTACTCCTGATCCCAGTTCAAATTCATGTGGTCACGTTGGCTGGCCTTTGGCAGCATAGCCTCGACTACAGGAAGGCTTTTTGGCACCTTGTAAGCGGTCACCTGGCCTCGCACTGGGTAGATGTGTGTTCTGAGTCTGGCATCCAAATCTTTTTTATTTCTGTCCCCAATAAGCCCATCACTATACGCATTCGTTGCAAAAATAACCTTGCTGGCTTTGATGGTGCCTCGGCTCGTGACGACATTATAAGTGTCGGTGCGACCTTGCCGGTCAAGCATTTCTACTGGTGTCTTGGACACAGATTCGACTGGTGTGTGGGTGTAGAAGTGAAGTCCTTTGGCAAGCGCTTGGGCCAGCAGCCAGGAAACGAGTTCATACGGGTTGATTGGGGTTGCTGTGTGAGACATTGCACCAGCGATAGATTTCAAGCCAGTCCGGGCTCGGGCCTCATTACCAAAATAAACCCGAATTCCCGAACTATCACCACCCGACTCATTCAACTTTGACAGCCGTAAGCACGCTTTATCAAACGCGACTTTTGTGGGGTAAACTAGCCAGCCCTCGCTTCCCTTCGAGTCGTCATCTGTGAATGTGGTGTTTGCACCTGTGATGCAGTTATCTCTGATCAACTCTTGCAGTGCTTCGTAGTTTTGCCGTTCAAACTGGCCTCGTTTGACTTGTGAGCTACCATAAGGCGGGCCGGGGAAGAAAGTTGGCTGCAGGTGACCTCCGTTGCGGCCACTGGCACCAGAACAAGCTTGTCTCGACTCAACCATGACAACACGCTTCGGAGGGTTTTTGAGCTCGCACAAGAGATGGTAGGCTGTGCTGGCACCACTAAACCCTGAACCAATTATGACAACGTCTGCTTCCGAAGGCAAAGCGGAGGATGAGTTAAAGTCGGTAAGCGCTCCAGGCTTTCCAGGCATCCAGTAGGAGAGGGGCCATGGCTTTGTTATAGCTGGAGGAGCAGTATTGGAGTAGGACATTTAAAAGAGATGAATGGTAGTTGTAAAGAATAGGGAAAGAGAAAGGAATTGAAGGCAAAATATAAAGAATTCAAGACCTCCAGCCTCAGTTATTTGTGGTCAATACAGCAACGGTATCTCGTGAACAGACCCTAACCCAACAAAAGATAAACTCCCAATGCTTACTACATTCTTAGGTAATACAAAAGTTTTTTTATTTGTGAAAAACTTGAAAAAATCTGAGAAAAATCTGTTGAAACCTTTAAAGTTACGATCCACGAAAACAGCCATGGGATCTAGTAAAGCTACCGAAGCAGCTGCTAAGGCAGTCAAGAAGTCTCGCAAGGATAAGAAGGCTGTAGTTGAAGACACGAAACCTGCAGTCGAATCAGAGTCTTCCGACGAAGAAGAAGAAGCTGGAGAAGATGGAAAGCTTGAGAACGAAGAGGTTATTGACGACGAATCTGTTACATTTGAGTCCTTTGGACTCGATGCCAGGCTTATACAATCTATTGTTCAGATGCAATTTAGCAGGCCTACTCTGGTTCAAGCCAAGGCCATTCCTCTGGCCCTGGAGCAAAAGAAAGACATTATTGCCCGAGCACGCACTGGATCCGGAAAGACCGTTGCTTATGCCATTCCCATCATTGAAAGTATATTGCAAGAGGATGATTCCAGCAACAGCGGAAACCGATCAGTTATACTTGTGCCGTCGCGTGAATTGGCTGACCAGGTTACCAAGCTGTTCAAGAAGTTGACGGTGTATTGCGCCAAGGCTGTGAGTGTTGTGAATGTGGCCCAAAACACATCAGATGCTGTTATCTCTTCCCTGCTCGCGTCCAAGCCTGCGGTGATTGTTGGTACTCCTTCCAGTGTGTTGACTCATATCAAGACAGGAGCCGTTGATGCGAAAAATATCGCGTACCTTGTCATTGACGAAGCTGATTTGATTCTTTCATACGGATACGACGAGGACCTCAAGCAGCTTGCTGAGCTTCTACCTGTCAAAAAGACGGCGCAGACATGGCTCATGAGTGCTACACTAAGCGATGAAATTGAGGAAATGAAGCAGGCGTTTTGCCGAAAAAATCTTGCTGTTTTAAAGCTTGACGATGAAGAGGCTCTACTAGCGGCGAAAAACCAAAATACGCTTTTGCAATATTACGTCAAGTGTTCTGAGCTCGACAAATTTTTACTCGCCTACGTGATTTTCAAACTCAACTTGATTAAGGGCAAGACGCTTATTTTCGTGAACGACGTTGATAGATGTTATCGCCTGAAGCTGTTTTTTGAGCAGTTTGGAATCCGGTCTTGTGTTTTAAATGCGGAGTTACCTGTTGCTTCACGACTCCATATTGTCGACGAGTTTAACAAGAACGTTTACAATCTGCTTATTGCGACCGACGACAACACTCATTACACTAAAGAGGAGCAAGATGAGGAGGACAAGGAAGAGCCTGAAAACAAACAGGCTGGCAAGAAATTCAAGAAGAACAACAAGGACCAGGAGTACAGTGTCAGCCGAGGCGTTGACTTCCAAAACATTGCATGCGTTCTTAATTTCGATCTGCCAACGTCATCCACGGTCTACACCCACCGAATTGGGCGAACTGCCCGTGGAGACAAGTCCGGAATGGCGCTCTCGTTTGTTGTGCCTCGTGAGCAGTTCCTCAAGCACCGACCTTCCAGTTGCCCTACAGCCAAGCGTGACGAAAAGATTCTGGGGCGCATCATCAAGAGCCAAGAAAAGCGGCGCAAGAAGGACCTGAGGTCCAAGGGCCTGGACAGTGAGACCAGCACGGAGGGCGAAAACGATGCGGCGGTCAAGATGCAGCCGTACGTGTTTGACATGAACCAAGTAGAATCTTTCCGATACAGAATGGAGGACGCGTTCCGAGCAGTGACAAGAGTTGCCATCCGTGAAGCGCGAGTCAAGGAAATCCGACAAGAGCTGCTTGCTTCAGAAAAGCTGAAACGTCATTTCGAAGAGAACCCGGACGATTTGATCAACCTGCGCCATGATCGAGAGTTGCATCCGTCGCGTGTGCAGTCGCATTTGAAGCGGGTGCCGGATTACTTGCTGCCCGGGTCTACTGCGGCTGCAAAGGCCGGGAAGGCTGATTTGGGATTCATTGGAGTGCACAAAAAGACTGATAATAGAATCCGAAAGGCGCGCCAGGCTAAAGGTGGCAGGGGGGGAAAGAGAAGGGATCCGTTGAAGAATTTCAAAAAGTAAGTAAGTGTAGTGTAATTATAATAGATCCGCTGAAGAATTTCAGAAAGTAAGTGTAAAGTGTAGAATGGAACTGAAAGTACTGGTATGTGGAAGAGATTGAGTTATTAGCCAACTTTTGTTGTGAGCATGAAAAGACGTCAAGATCAGATTCTTGACAACGAATTATATTGGATAATAAATTAGATATATTAAAGCTCTATCAAGGTTCCTCCTCAGGTTGTACTAATTAATATTCCAGGTATTTAAGAAGAAGCATCCTCAGTGGAGACCTCCTTGTTATGCCTCCAGACACTCACTTGAGTGCTACCCAGAACATGTCCAGGGTGGAAGATAGTCAAGGCGAGAGCTCCAATGAACACGGGAAGTGCCTCGAGACCAATCTGATATCCCTCATGAGTCATGATGTACCCATCAATACCCTGGGCCATTCCAATAAGTCTGACAAGAGTACGAATAAGAATGCAAAAGAAACACAGAATCATGGCAAGAATGAGTCGTGTAAGTCTCGCACTGTCGCGAAGGTCTTCATATTCGGGGTCAAGAGGGGCCGCAGAACCAATACCGTTAGCCGCGTTCTTCTTGTTTTGTTGGATACGCTTGTACATTTCGATTGCCAAAATGGCATAGAGAAGCATAAAGGCCAGCTGGACCGCAAATCCAGCAATGGTGAGCTTGGTTCCAATTTCGGAGTGAGTGATTCCTGCTGAGACGTAGCCGCGTACATAACTGGCACCAATGGACTGCAGAATGATACTAGCAACACTGCAAAAGATAAACCACACAAGGTACATGATGGGCCTCATAATGAGGACCTGACTGCCGTAGAGAGCAGCAAGTTTGGGCAAGACGTAGTAGTTGGCGCTCATCATGTAGGTGGGTCCGGTGGTGAGCAGGATGAATTCAGTTTTGAAGTTGGCGGGGTTATTTGGGCTTTTGGAATCAATGTATCGGCAAGCGTAACCTCCAATTTGAACTATAGACAATGTTAG
>JAJMKT010000468.1:0-16594 GCA_030563985.1 Geotrichum restrictum
CTCATAGCTAGAAGAACATTCTAGGCCTCGAAGAATATTCCGGAATACTCGACTTAGAATCTCTTAGAATCTACTCGAATATTCCAGCAAGATCACATGATAGTCACATGACAGTCATGTGATTATCACAATAAATCTTATAACGTAGACAGAGCTACCAATTCAGCATTGGCCAACAATCCTTCATTCACAACATGTTATTTAAGTATATAAAGAGCTATATTTCCCTAGTTTAACAAATCAAGCAACAATTAATCTATCTTCCATAATCATCATATTTAACGGGGAATCCCTACATACGCAGAGGGAGTCAAGAACGACTCGGTCCACAGAGCTTGTTAGGCTGGTGAACACCTGAGATTACAACAAAAGTGACATAATAAGTTCTATAAATTTAATAACAGAAGGATTTATATCATAATGTACTGAAGGGTTCCCCTTTTGGGAAATGCTCTCAGCTCATAAACCAGAGAGTCCCTTTTTTTCTAAACACAGCCCCATTTATAATAAGTTCCACTTCGATGTGTAATGTCTTATTCATGGCAATTACAACACAACAATGCTTGAATCCTAACAGGACTACCAATCCAATCTTTCTAATTAAGCCGATGTTGTGGGAAAAATATCACCGCTGCTAACCTTGACTCGCAACATTCGTGTGGAATTCCCTAACAGAACAACTCTATTTACAAGTATTTATTTATGTATATGTTGCCACCAATGGGTTCTTATCTTTCAAGTCCCATTTTCATTATAACATACAAATGCGGCGAATTGGAAAATTATACGCCCATACTTAGGTTATAGCTATAATATACTTATACATACCTTGCATATCTATAGGTTTATTTTGGCTTTATGTCTACATCTATTTATCTAATCCTATCTTTAAGTATTATGGGTGATAAATTCTTATAAATCTTTTTATTATTGAATTTATAGAGAGGGTCATAATCAATTTAAATCTTTAAATGCCATGTATTCCGTGACCCCAGTTTACAGATCAGCCGTAAAACTGCCACCTTGAGAGAGAAAAAAACGCGGGAAAGTCGCCAGAATTTTTATCTGAGTCTGGACACGGATGCTGATTAAAACTTTAGAACCTTTCAATCTTGACCGCTGTCTGGCTATGGAGGCTCAACTGCCCTAATACGACTTCGAAACGAAAGAGCGGACAGCCAAGTAGTCTGCTAAGGGCTATAAATTCAATACTCTAATACAATAGTTCTATAGTAACTACGAAGCTGGTGTGTTGACATTTAGTCAACCTAAAATTCACCCTACTTGACAGATCTCTTCGTTGGCTAATTAGCTTGTCTAGGTCTAGGAACCATGCGGCCGACCTCCACGAATTCCAGTGGAGCAAAAGATATTCGTAATCTAGTACCAACTATTTCATTTGTGAAGTATACCAGTAAACAGGAATTTGTTCTAGCCTGTCCAATATAAGTAGAATGGCATTGATTATAAATTCTTAACAAGTAAAAACACAAGAGAAATTTATAACACGTATTTGAAAACATTGAGTTACTTCTGAATAAGCTAGCTAGTCTACCCGACATGCACTAATTGCCTGACCGCTTCGATAACTTGAAGTCTTGAATTTTTTGTTTCATCTCGTCATCAGGAACCACCTCCTCAATTTTTAGTGGAGCTCTATTGAATGGGTCTTTTGCATCACTGAGCAGATGAGACTTGATGGTAGCCAAGTCAATTGTGACTCGAGATGATGGCAAAATAACTGGGTCTTTCATGAGCGTGAACATCAAAGGGTCAAGAAATTCATCGGGTATATCACCCATTTCTTCTTCTTCTTCTTCGTCTGTGATTTTAATTCGTTGTGCTTTATTTGCGAATTTATCCAATCGTGCCAAATCTGCAGATGACATTAATGCTTTCTTAGAAAGAATGCTTCCAGCTCTATCAAATATTTCTTTCTTGAAAGATCGCCCATCACGAGCAACGGCGACAGCAAACTCTTCTTGAGTTTCCAAATTCAAGAAAACTTCGATAATGGACTGCAAAAGCTCTCTGGGCTTGAAGCCATACTTATCAGGATTTGGAACTTTGAGATCTCCACATTTGGGGCCGACTAGAGCATCCAGATTGTAGTCCAACATTGCGGCGAATCTGTCTACGAGTTCGGGGCAGACAAAGGCACTTGGAACAGTGGATGTAAATAGTCTCAATAAATTTACAGTCTGCACAGCAAGTTGGACGTATGAAGATGCCATCCGCTCAGCGGAGCTGAGCTGGGGTGCCAATTCGCGTTTTCTCTCCTCAGACGAATCATTACTAGCCGAAAGCTCGATTTGCAGACGGTGAATTTCGGTCAATTTGCTCAGGGATTCGTCAAGTAAATACGTAGAATCATTCAATAAGAGCGCAACGAATTTAATGAAAAATTCTGGGTCCGATTTACTCTCGTCTTCCAACTTTTGTCTATAGATCCGCGTTGACCAAATACGCCTGAAAATTTGTGAGATATAATATCGTGTATTGAACTTGTCTTCAAACTGAGAACTCGCCCCTGTTCTTTCAACGTCAATGTAAAACTGCATCAGAGAATGGAAAAGATTGTTGAGAGCCAATCTATTGGTACCAATGTCTTCGGAAAAGAAGCCGGGTTGACCGTTAGGAAGTTCTAAAACTCCATAAAATATCATTTCAACAAACTTCGCTTTCACGTAAGGATTGTTAACAAAAGTTGGTTGTCGAAGAAATGTCACGAAAAATATAAGAAGAGGTGTGAGCTGTTTGTGAATTAATACTTCAGGAACAGATCTAGCGAGGTAAATTGACAATGTTGGAATCACCTCTACAAAATACTCAGGAAAGTTCTGGAACTCCGCGGGAGCATCGGAGTCTAATGGCAAAGCTAAAGGAGTTCGAGGGTGGCTATTACTGGGGTCGACACATCTCACCAAAAACACAGACAAAAACATGATGAACGAAAAGACTTCGGTAAATGTTTGAGGAAGAGAAAGAGCAGCTTTAAGCGAAAGATGAGCAGCCTTCGTTGAGCTGATATCAGCCCTTAAGATTGAGATAGATCTTTGTGCTTCGATATGTTGAGGACCATTTCCATTTCCCCACTCAGCAAGTTTTTTTTCCATGTAGTCAAGTCTAGGTTCCAGATCCTCTAATCTCTTCTTCAATCGATTCTGAGAATTGATAGCACCTCCAAAACCGTAATGGAGGTACGCAACCGTCAGATAAAAAACATGAGAAATAAAATTGGGCTCCTCTGAAACTCTTTCAGAGTAAAAAATTAAGGATGAGGCATTGTCGCCAACAATTTTTGTCTCGTCGGATATGTCATATAGAGGTGAAGCTTTAAAATAGTTTGTGGAAATTTTATCGATCTTTGAACCATATACATCAGCAAACGGCTCGCAAAATCGAATTAACACAGCAGAAATATTGAGGATGAACCCATCAGACGAAACAGTATTGGGTTGGACTTGAAGAGCAAGTCTTTTATGGTTCAAATCAATAATTCTTCCAAGATACTTCAAAAAATTGTTTCGAGACTCTGGCGAACCACGGATAATCTTGTCAGATATAAAAAAAAGATGATCTTGGATCACCTTGAACTCATGTTTCATTCCTTCGCTCACGTTATTGATATCTCGTTGGCTTGTTATAGTAGGGTCTGGGAAATTGGTCAGCACTGAAGAAGGATGAAGTGGCGAAGCCTGGAAAAAAGGGCCGAGCAAGGACTCAGACTCTATCTGAGAAGCCGATAAAGTTTCAGGATTGAATGATTCGACCTGAGTGATGATTGCTGCAATATTCTTGTTGTTTATTACATGGCCAAAGACGTCAAAAGCGGCACGGTAAGTAGATGAAGTAGGAAGTGACGAGAGCATCCGTGCGCTTAACAAATTCAGTACCGGTGAGATGAAGTCGAGCAAAACATCATCTTCCTTGGCTCTGTCGGCAATTTGGTAAAATAAATCCCAGGGAAATGAGGTTGGAGTATTCATGATTTGGGCCATGTTTAAACCATCTTCTCTTTCAAACAGCTCTGGTGTGATAGCCATGAGTAGGGAATAACTCGAGATGAGGCGTTGGACTTGGAGAACCACACCTTGAAGCGACGTATCGCCGTTTCTGGGACGATTTTTTCTGCGAATGGTGTCAGCTCGGTTCCAACAGGCAATCAAGTAAAGCATAGAGGAGTCGAAAGTGGAATATCGATCAGAAATAGTAAAAAGAAGAATTCTCTCAACCATCTCTAGAGATAGCTTTTTATCGATAGCTTCAGAGGATAGTTCTTCAGATAACTGTGGTGAGAAGAACACGTTAGTTCCCGCAGCCTCAACAGGATCGAGAGCAAGCTGGAAAACATGATGAATGATCTCATGCTCAGAGGTCATCATAAGAGACTATATTATTAGAATGAAGGATAAAGAAGAGGAAGAGGAAGAGGAAGAGGAGGAATGATAAAGTCAATAATAATAATAAGACGAAGACGAAGAAGAAAAGGTGATGGCAGCCGTGAGTTGTGCGCTTTGATGAGAGAGTGGCAATTCTTGATGATTTTTTTGTAGTCTGCTTGAGACTCAGGTTAGTTTCGCGAGGTGGACCTGACTGACTGCCAAATTATAAAAAATAAAAAATTAGGGCAAATAACAAAACAAAAAGAAACGTAATGCAAGAGATTCAATGTTTAAACTTGTATGGATGGATATATTGAGAAAAAAGGAAACAGCACGACTGGCTACAGTGAAAGGTGAACATAAAACAGAGAATTCAGGGACATGGTAATTGCTCTATACAGGGGTCTTATTTCTTAATTTCAGTGGTCCAGGCAAAGACGAGATAAGTTACATTATCATCGTCGACAAACTTTGAGGTGGCCTCGTACTTGCCTCTAGCGAGTAATCCATGGGGAGCCTCCTCAGTCGAAAACTCCTTCTCGTAAAAGGGCTTATCAGGAGTATTAGGGGAGTAGGAGCCACAAACCTCCTGAGTCTTGTCCAGGCGAATACCAGCTCTTTTGACTGATTGGAGATACTTCAAACCAGTGACGATCTCATGCTGAACTCGAAATTTGACAACCAGTTTGTACTTGGCCTTTTCCTTGATAACTATTGGGTTTTTGCGAAGATTTTCAAGGGCGTTTGGCAGTTCGAGATCATAAGCAACAGGCTCACTGCCCTCAACATGTATGGCCATCTCCAAAATGACCACCTTTCGCTTGTCATTGGGGTCTCCGATGGTGCCGCCAGAGAGACCGAGAGATGCTTTCCATTTTTGCATGGCCTCATCGTCGGCGTCCAATGTTGTGTATTCATCTATGGTTTTCTTCTCGCCTACTTTGTAACCAACAGCATTTTCAGCTTCAAGCTCGGTATCGATCTGAGGTTCCTTTATTTCAGGCATGATGATGATGATGATGATGGTTTAATGATTGTTTAGTGATTGCGGGGGAAAATGGGTAAAGACAGCTGTTAAGGAAGGAGGAAAGATAAATAAGGAGAAGGAAGGTGAAATAAGTAGAAGGAGAAGGAGAAACGTAACAAATTAAAGGATAAAAATAACAAAAAAGGGAAAAAAAGAAAAAAAAACAGTTTGATATACTTCTTTTCCCTCCCAATTACAAGAGCTAACATGATAATAGGGGGAATATGTCTCATGACCACCTGTTTCCTGCCAGAGGAAAGGGTAGCACTGTAGGGTCTACATTCAAAGGCCATCATGAACATCCCTTATAACGGCTGTCAAAATGGTCTACGACGTCTCCCATGGACTTTTTTCCAGACGCTGGACAAGGCGAAACACGACCTTCTCTCCTGTATGGCTCCTCTTTATTTCACATGTTTCAGCGAGACTGGCTAGAGCTCAATATGCGTAGCTTGTAGTTAGTGGATATACGTACTAGACGTAGGATTGGAAGGCCCCTATTACCCTCAACAAGATCAATACTAGCTACTGTGTTCTTCCAGAGATAATTTTACAAGAGATGAAATTCAACTACCGGTATAAGTTGGCCCAGTCTGACTTGCAACGACTTACATTTTATCACCAAAGATGGTGAAATTTCTTCCAATTCTTCGTGAGCTCAATTGCAGAGGAGCTTGAGTTAAAATGCAATCAGGAATAAGTTAATATTCATAAATAATAAAAATTCAAAGGTGGGTTGGATTATTGTTCATCCTGGAATCGTATGCCCTTCTGTTTCGGCGAAGCTGAACTAGTTTTTGCATTTGTACTAATGGAGCTTGTGATCTTTAAATCCTCAGAGGCATCACTCGGTTCCTTGTATCCAATGTTGACCAACTCTGCAGTTCTCACCCATCTCCGTCGTCTGGTGTATTTGGAAAACGCGTCATCAGTTGACGGCTTCTTCCAAGTATTGTCATAGAACACCCATCCATCACCTGGACCAGGGTCCGGCGTGCTTTTGGATTTACTTGAAACTACAAGGCCGCCATCGTTGGTAAGATCTAGCCTCCAAGTTTTATCTACCCATCTCCATTCCACACCAAGGTTTTCGTCTCCAGGGAGTTGGAACACATCTGGGGAAGTTGATTCATTTAAAAATTCATCAGTCCATGGAGCTCGCTCGTAGGCTAGCAAGTTGGCTGTCCACCCAATTCCTAACCAGCGACGTTGATTTTCGTACAAAACATAAGTGAAGCGCACGGGCTTGTCGTCGTTTGATTGAACGCCCAGAACGCCTTTCGCGAGGTTTCCCCCAGACTTCGAGTGGAACCGAGCTCCAGAAAATCCCAATCCCGTTAGATAGAACGTAAAAAGTCTTACGGAGCGTGATCTCCAAAGAACTGCTCTTGTAACTCTTGCGTACACAGAATGGTATGTCAACACCAAAAATCCACTAGCTAGAATAATAAATCTAGGAGTAACGATAAAAAATGCCGTTATCATGTATATTGGACTTAAAAATAGAGTCGTGAATAATAATCTCGTCACATCGTGTGTAGTAAGAGAAAGTGATGTAATTGGCGATATAAACAGGTTGATTCGAGAAGTCGCGTTGGATAGAGTGTATACCATGGCATCTAACGTGGGGTTCTCTTTCTGCTTCTTCTCCATGTTTTTGTCAAAGTAAATGTATCCAGCAATAGTACCAACTACCAAGAGGTGTCCGAAATACAATACCAGGACCTCATAATAAAGCACTAATGTGGTCCATGAGATGACAAGCAGAAAACTCTTCCAGGAGTCATCATTGGTCCATGTAAGAAGGCTGAAAATGTGGTCAGCGGCAAGAATAAAAAAGTATGCCTGGCTCAGAGCTTTTGTAACTGCTGGAGGGGTGGATGATAGTAACGGAGAAGTATGTTGTGGCAGACCCGTAGATGATGGCGTGAAAGTAGCATGAATGGTTGGATTAGGCGAGTTTAATACGTCAGCAGAACCAGCTGCCTCCAAGGGGGATGTCTGGCTGAAATTAGAGTAAGTCATTCGAGCTCACCTGGCTATGAAAAGCAGTTTTGAAATGGTATTTATAGCGGGTTTCGGAACTGGGTTGAGGCCAGCGGAGGTTCAACAAGTTAGTAATGGCAGAAAATTTTGAACCGATATAAACTAGAATCACAATTGGCTTCTAAGGACACTTCACAAAAACGTAGATTGCAATGCTAAGGCACTGTGTTTGGTTATTTTTGTCAAGATAGATCGTGCCTAGAGAGTCATTAAAGTGCTGTAATAGCAATAGAAAGCCTGGTAGTGATGATGGACATCTCTGCCTTTTTGGGTGGCGGGCACACAATTACAACGAAACGGCGCGAAATAGTAAAATTAACATTGATTACATAATATTTATCTATTTCTACGTACCATTTCCTAGTCACCTTCTCCTTCCTCTCCAGCTTTCAGTTATAAAGACTGGCAATCGGTGAGTGGTGTACAGCTCTATCAGTAATTAATTTTTACTTCAGCGATGTCGTCTACTCAATCTTTTCCTCTCACAGGCGATTTTGACGTCCTAGTGAACCCCAGAGTATACGAAAGTGGCTCAGAAGACGACGAACCGGATACAGCATTCTCTCTTCGATGTATGTGCCTGACCTTTGATGAGCATGGCAGAACTAATATCTTATAGATGGTTTTCGGCCCGACTCTTTAGATCCCTCAACAGTTCTTAAGATGCAGAGGGAAGACGACAATATTACAATAGAAGCACAAGGCTCACAGGTTAGGCTATGAAAAAAAAATATTTAGATATTCGTCCATGCTAGTCTAACAATGATAGGGATTTGAGTCCCACTTTTTTAAGGGAAGTGTGACAGAAGGGGGAGAGGCAGAATGCGTGTTACTGTTCAATCCGGAAACAAACAAGTTTGAACTTCGACCTTTGGACTATTCCATTCGAGTGGCGCCTGCTTCCAAAGATAGGAAGACGAGTCCTTCCGAGGAAGAAGAACCAGTAATTGTGGAACCGCCACCATTTACAAAACCAGAAGATACTATGCAGCATTGGGAAGAGAAATTTAGAGCGCAGGACAATAAGGGCTCAAATCATAGGTCTTACGATGGGGGTTCCTCGGAGCGAAAACCCTACAAATCCAAAAGTAAACCATTTACACAAATACCAGCAGCTCCAGTTCAAACTATTAAATTCACCGTTCCCGACAATGATGATGCAGACATTGAAATGGGTCATGATTTGAGTGATAACAATGACGATGACGACGACGACGACGAGCTCTTGGGAGAACTTGTAAATGAATTGGAAGGCTCACTAGAGGATGATGGCAAGCCGAATGCAACCTCCAGGAACGATGAGAGCGATTCAGATGACGATACAAAAGGAGGCGGGATGATCGAAATTGTGGAAAACCGATCTAAAACTAACGACACGGTGAAATCTTTTTACCAGTCGCCTCCAAAGTCGCTGAATAACCAACAAGGGCCTATCAGTCTTAGAGGGTTTATTTCTGGACAGCAACGAAGAGAGAATGAAGAGGATCTCTTATCTAGCAGTGAAGAAGAGTAAGATACATGGCGCATTTTATTTATTACAGTGGTTTCTTGTCGAGTATTCAATCAAAGAGCTTGTAATCTGGATTTATCTTACTTTCTTTTGCATGGTAAGTGAATTGAGTGCAAATGACGCTCTTAAAATATGCGCACACTTGAAATATGATCCTTTCACCTCACATTATGTCGAGTAATCTTTGAGACACGAGCCTTCATAAATATAAAAGGACTAGCAATACTACATAAATATACTGACCCACAGAGACGCATTTTGCAGTAATTATACCGTAGATAAATTTTCTTTGTAAAGACAAATTGTTTATCTTGAATTTATGAATTTTTAGCACTTTCGGTGTAGTGTGTAAATATTTGATGAGTAAATACAGGATGTGCGAATTTAAGTACGGCCCTGTAAGTCAAGTCCCTTGATTTCCCGTAAGTCTTGGCCAATCAGAATAGCTAATAGCTCGTCAGTAAGGCTTGCAAGCAAAAATAATGAAGGCCAACTTGGAGAGAATAGCTGATTTGAAATCATGAAAACATAAGGTTAGAATGGCCAACATGTTTGTTGAAACTAAAAGGTTGCCCGAAGAGTTCTTGCAAGACTTTATTTCAAGCACTCCTTTTATTTCCCTTCCGCGTAATGATATGATATTAAGTTACAACTAAGATTCTTCGAGTTCCATCTCACATAATTCTCAAGAAAAAAATCTCCCTTATAGCGTTGAGCTTACTTCAACTTTTGTGGTTTTGACGCTTATTTCTGTTCAGTACGTCTTCCAAAAGAGCCGTTGATTCTCAGCTTTTTGAATGACTGAAATATACCATTCTCTTGCCACTTCTTCTGGTGTCTTCACATAACTAGCGGTCCCGCTTATGATGCAGTTAAAAGGTGACGTAGTAGACGCTGGCATGTCTGGATAGTCGAGGTTTGATGTTTGACCAATCTCGGAAGAAAGAGTTTCATCTAGAGCTGGTAATGGTATTGTTTGCAGAAATGTAAAAAATACAGGTAAGCTAACTGTTATACCCACCTGTCGGAGACAGATCATTTTTTGAGAATTCGGGTCATTGAGTTTGAAAAAATGTTGGATCTTAAGCCGAGAGGATGATCGGTTTCTGCGAATATGTAGTTCAATATATGTGCCCTCAATGGTCCCTTTCCCTACAGTCATGCCAGTGTTGATGCCAAAACTTTGTGCTTCACGGTCGCTGATATTTGGCAAATTAGTAGCTCGGGTGTTATGAATTCTGTTGAGTGAGTTATGAGCCCACCCAATTGAACCAGGCAATGAAGCTGCTGGCTCATTAGAGTTGAAGCTGACTTGATTCAGATTCAAATCTTTGGAAATGAAAATCCCTTCATGGCACTTTTTTCCACGGATGCTTTCAAAGGACACGAACGAAACAATAGGCATATCTTAAATTTTGAGAATTCTACTTTTTGGCTCTCTCCAAGAACGCTTTTCAAGTGGCCATTTCTGCCAGTCTTATAAAAAGGGATATCGTATAAGTGGCAAGGTTTATGCGATAGCTTAGCATCTGGATAATTTGTCAAGAGCGTGCATAGTCTAGACTCTAGACTCTAGACTACTTTCTATGGATTGTCAATATCATAAAACGTAGACTAGCGTTGAGCTACCAGACTATGAGACATCAAAATAAAGCCCTTCCATATGCGAAAGCTGGCAAATGCTAGCCTAATAATCCAATAAAGCCACTTCTACAATATCTGTCTAAAATGCATGGATGTTTATGAAAATAAACCTCATTCCGGTTTGAAGCAATACTACCGTGTGGCCTTTAGTACTGTAGATATCCAGCTTACTGGGTAGGTCGGTCCTTTACAATTCTGAAGAGTGCTGTCGGCCATGCCGGAAGTTAGATTAGGTGCGGAATTCCATGATGGCGCTCATGATGCCAAACTCGCGATATTTTACCGACAGAACTTGCTGCAGGTAGATTAAAAGGGCAATGCTAGTGCGATAGCCTAAATAACCTAGTACAGATGCCTGAATGCCTAGAACTTCTTGAGAGGCCTGCCAATAGACTAACCACTGACACCAGTTCATCAACCCTTGCCCACTTTTTTAGTGGACATGGGCCATGATAACGAAGTCCGAGATTACATTTTTGTGCTTAAAATTAAAATAAAATATTAAAAGCCTATTGAACAAGTCCACAAATCCATTATTCATAGACTAGGGCCTAGGCTACTCCATAAACACGGATCCATAGACTAAAAATGAAGTAATCTTGGCATATTCTAAACCTTTCAGCTTTTCTACAGCTGCCTAGGGCGTCAGGGGTTCCTAAACAGCTTAGCCCTACCCAAACTATGAATGAACTGTGGACTCGAGTGTTCTTCTGTAAAATATGCTGGTAATAGTCCAATCGAACTGAATGAATCGGTTGAAAAAAAGCATCTAGTCATGTTCATGTCCGTGATCTGCTGAGTTACGGCAACCACAAAAATACTAGAGCAGCTAGTCTACACAAAGCTAGGCTATAGAAATATCAAGAAATGAATTTAAGCCGTTGATTAGTCTATCTGCTGTATGTAACTTCCCTATAGCTCAGCGTTTATTGACTGTGATATCAGCACCGAACAAATTGAGATTAATACATTTTACATGGAACAATGCAGGTGTTAATAGCAATAGTTGTATACCGGAGTACACTATAACCCCATATATTTTGTAGCAGCAGTAATAAGGATAGTAGACTAACGCCAAACAAATGCTATGTTTTGGAAGCAAACCCAGCTTGAGAAATACCTTAGAGGCTTTAGTTGATGATCCACAGATACCAAGAGACTCAAGACTTACTAAAAGCCGGGCACTAGTCGGTAAAAGTATGAGAACGCCCACCAAATGGATAACAATCTCGGCAAACGTAGTCTACATAGTGGTGGTACAAGTGAGATCTAGATGATTACCAAAGGACCATTTGAAGAACAAAAACAGAGATAGACTCCGCGTACAGTAGAGTCTATACCAGTCCGGTATCACTACCATAAAGCCGTAGAACAAGACATTGATAGCATCTGACGAGCTAAAAGTTGCCTCCATGCTTTTTTGCGCGCATGGATTACTGCAGCTTCATCAAAAAAAAAGTCGATAAATCGTGACCTGCCGGTATGCCAATACGTAATTAATACTTCATCGAGAGCGTTGTCGCGTCAAAAAAATCAAGCTTACTTTCTCTCAACACGAAGTTTATTGAATACAAACTAGCGCTATCAATTCAATTCTTTTAAACAACGCTAAACAACTAAGTAGATATCTATTAGAAGAGGTCACTGGAGTTTTCATGAAGTAACCTTATCTGCCAGTCAAAACTAGACGGAAGCTCTCCATAAAGCTCTCCATTGATTAAGTACGTACAAAGCAGTTCACAAATGTCATAGTTTCTACGCGTACTTAACTTTCTAGATACTGTACAATGTACATAGAGTGGTTATATATTTTGTGGTCTTTTACCTGGAGTCGAATTCATTTCATTGGTCTCTCACATTAACTCGAGATCTGTAGCATGCCAGTTTCTTTACAAAAAGGCTTCGATCAGAGGCCCATGCGCACCTTGTGGTGCTCATAGGTAGTCTACTACATTACTTCTGTGACCTGTCGCACTATCTCAAGATATCTCAGCACTAGACTACGCGTGCACTCAATGGCTAGACCAAAAATTGTTGGAGCTGTATTGCAGAAATCCAACAGTTCAACAACTGAATCTATATGATCGAGCTACAGTATAAACAATAATCATTTTAGCCTGCCTCATATTTTAAACATAGTTATTTCTCATAGATTAAAGGTATCTTGCGGTTACCACAAATCTCATTAGGAATTCATTTCACTTGCTCCATATTCAACATCATCGTGTGCTGTCATATCCGTATGCTATTGATGGGTGTTGAGTCAGCTCAGGCTCGTGAGATGTAACAAGAGTGCTAATAGAGAGTTCTCTGAGCAAATGATGCTTGTAATATTTTGCTTTTCCCCACATGAAATCGGACGCGCTTAGCAGCTTAGGTGCTTAGGCATTAAATAAGGGCAGTCCTAATGAAAATCTGCTTTATACTACCACTACGTAGTTAGCAGAGTCTAGTTGTCTGCAAGCGACAGGTGGAGCTACAAATGCATTTAGGAAAATTTAAATCCAATCAGGTTCAATTCTCACTCTGAATCTTTATGATACACGTACGGCAGTAGTCTAGTCGAAGTCTTTAAATTCTCTGATCCAAGCTTATGCTCGCATAAAACTTACTTCAGTAGGTTTAAGGCATCATTGCCGTTATGAGGCTCAGTTGTTGAAGTTTCTACTAGCTTTATCCATATACCGGGTATATAACACTACAGTATACTACAGTATACTTCAGTATACTTCAGTATATATGATTTATTATATTTTTCTCTCGCAATTCACTTTCTCTACCCCCCCGGTAAATGACCTAGTCTAGCTTTTCATTCTGCTAGAAAAATTTCACTCTCCAACAAGCAAATCACTAAGCCATCTGATCGATAGTAGCGACGGCGAGGTGTACAAAAAGGCTGGTACGTAATCAACACAAGCTGATAACACAAGCTGATAACTAGCGGCGAGTTTTGCGCTTACTAGGAGTTTTTCGGTGAAGAGCGATCATTGCAATGTTCTATTCCTAGCACGACGGAGTTTCACAAGATTACCCAAGCCTCTCGGATCAGGTTGTACATGCAACATTGCCATCCATGGCATGTTTATGGATGTAATGCCACAATTTAAAGTTGCTGCAGTATTCCATGCCCCAACTTGTCCAAGTGCTGGAAGTACGTAGACTACGTATAAACCTGCTGTCACATACAATGCTAGACCTGGAGAGTTAGTTCAAGCGAGAAGTGAGTCCAATATTAGATACAATGCCTTGGCTGAGCCTGTATGGAACAATCTAGTCTAGTTCCTAATTTTGTAAACATCGTTAATTATATTAAGCTTGCCGTGAGGTTTGGAGAATTTTCCGACTCGCTGAGTCTGTTTCATTCCTCTCGTTCTTCGTTGTAGTCGTCGTAGTTTATGTCTCTGTCTTCACCTCTACTTCCGTTTGACAGGTGTAGATGGTGAATAGGCCAGACGTCCTTCAATATCAAGTTGTGACCTTCACTCATTTTTGCAAATGGGATCTTTGACTAGGGCAGAGTCCTTGCCGCTTGAAACCAGTCCGTTGTCAGGCGACGCCGAGCCCAACTTCTTTGAAAGTGAATTGAGTATCTCTGATATTGGCTCCACAGTGCTTATACAATCTACAGTATCTAGTCTAGGCAATGTTAAGGCTAACGGTGGAGTGCGGTGCCATCAACATTTTACATACTCCTACGGTAGAGTTTTCTTTGGTTTTCCGAGTTTTGTTTTTATATTCTGACCAACAGTAGGCCTTTATATTGCTTCAGCCTCACGTAAAATTCCGACTATGACTACCATCACCACCGGTCCCAATTTCTAGTCACACTCTCCTTCACCAATAATATTTTTTCGAAACAAGCTCTACAAATTTAAGTTAAGTGCACTAGAGATCACGAGAAATTCGGAGCCTCTGCTAACCCTCTAGTCTAGACCTAGCTAATTAAGTCTACTTGCCATGACTCTGTGATCTCAGATATTGAAAGTTCTGATCAGGTACGTACTGTGGTACATATAAACTGAATAAACTGAATAAAGAGTATTTAAGCTGTTGAAAAACCATTTCTAAAACTTTTGCCCTAACATCAGCCCTTACCCATATTCCCAGTGAAAAATTTCCTCACCTAAAACTTTTTTGAAGCAGATCTTGAGAATTCTGATCTATCTTACCCAGAAACCAAAGGTCAAAAGCTGCGATGGTGCAAAGAAGAGTACGTGAAGCATGTTAATAATGAAGCAAATAGCCAGTCTAACCCCTCTTTAGCAAAAGAAAAGAACTCATGTTCAAATGAGCGAGGAGGACGTTCAGAAGGTCCCAAGATCTATGGTCCTCAAGCTCTGCAGCAGTCGGGAGCAATCGCACACCCTCGGCCAACTTGTACGCGATTTTCGTCAGGTAATGCAACCTTACACAGCTACTAAATTGCGCGAAAGGAAGGCGAACAAGTTAAAGGACTTTTTGGTTATGGCAGGTCCCTTGAGCGTTTCTCACTTGATTGTCTTTTCTCGAACTAAGCAAGGTAACACCTCTCTTCGAATTGTGCGTACCCCCCGTGGACCTACACTACATTTCAAGGTGCTTAATTACTCTCTCTGTAAGGATGTTCGCCGGTTTGTGAGAGCTCCCAAGTCTAGTGAGGGCACCTATTACCACAATCCGCCACTCCTGGTTTTGAACGGTTTCACCTCTGACCGTAGCGCTGCTCCCGAGGAGGTTCTCCTCACCACCATGTTCCAGAACATGTTTCCTCCCTTGTCTGCACAGGCTACCAAGCTCAGCACAATTAAGCGTGTTATGATCTTAAACAAAGACGCCAAGACTGGCGAAATTGACCTGAGACACTACGCGATTGAAACAAAAATTGTTGATGAGTCTCGTGCCATTAAGCGGTTGAAAACTGTCAAATCCAAGATTCACAAACCTCTTCCCAACTTGGCGCAGAAAGATGATATTGCTGATTATTTGCTTGACCCTTACGGCGGAGGCTATACTAGTGAGTCTGAGGTCGAGGATGACACAATGGTAGAAGTCGAGCGAACCGACGGCCTCAATGTCAAAAAACAAGTTTCTGAGATGGCTGAGGCCGAGGCCAAGATTTCTAGCCTTACCCAGAAACGTGCAATCAAACTTGTAGAGATTGGGCCACGGATTAAGCTCGGTTTGCGTAAAATCGAAGAGGGTGTCTGCGAAGGCAAGATTTTGTACCACAGCTTTGTACACAAGTCACAGTCGGAGGTCAAGTCATTGGAGAAAAAGCATGCTCAAAAATCCAAGCTAAAGGAACAACGCCGTAAGAAGCAAGAAGAAAATGTGCGCAAGAAGACAGACGGCAAGACGTCTAGAATGAGCAGAGGAAAAGAAAAGTCCAAGGTTCAATTTGCTGACGAAGTCGAAGGAGGGGACGAGAGCGAGCCTGAAGACAACAATGCTGAAGTGGACGAATTTGATCATGATGACGATCAGACTTTTGAAACCGAAGAAAAGGAGCCTTTTGCAGAAAGCGATGAGGATAGTGATTGATGTCTTTCACGAAAGTAAAGTATAGAGAGTTATTTAATATAATATGTGTTTTTTTCGCAGCTAAAGCCCTTGGTGGTCCAAGAGTATATGATGTACTAGTCTATGAGGCTAGTAAAAGCTGTATTAATTCCAGTTTACGCCGACTAGACTATACCGGTACGGTATCGATATCTCCAAGGTTGTATCTATTGCGAAGTACGGCTGTGCTATAACCCTAGCCCAATATAGTCTGATGGCATAACATTTTGATTCCGGGGTTGGGGTACTGTCTGCCACATTGTCCGAGTTGTTTATTTTCTATTACCATAGTAATTAAAAGTCTACTATGATAGACATTGTATACTATACACTTTAATTAGCTTCATTTCAGCAGCATTCTCTTCTTAACAGCAGTTGCTATCGCTATTCATACTTTGCGATAGCTGTAGATAATAGATACATCCAGATGACAACGCTTTCTCA
>JAJMKT010000469.1:0-16590 GCA_030563985.1 Geotrichum restrictum
GGTACATATTATGCTACAATTTTTTATTACCAGTAAACATTGCTCCAACGTTTAAATTTCAAGACCAGTCTTTATTCACTATGTGGGCAAGCTTGTCGAGCTGTATCGATGACGCTCAACAGCAGCACATCTAGGTCTACTGGACACAATTATCCAGCCACTTGAGTATATGTCATGGAACGCGCATGCCTTTGAATATGTCAAACAAGCCTACAAGACAAGAACGCAAATGTGATATGATCGTTCCGCATTAATTAAACTTCTAGTCATGTATATTGACCTCGTATGCTTGGGCACGAAGTGCTCATAATTTCACGTTCCAGCCTTCTCAATCCATGACGGAGCCCAGTACTCAGTCTCGAAGCTCTGCTCATCCACCCATATTACGCCCGCACGAACCATTTCGTCTAACACAGTCGATGAACGCGCTGGGTCCCAATTTAAATTGTCGCCCAATATAGATACACTCACAAACCCCAAGGCCTCGCACGCAGCAAGGACAGCAGACTGATCTGAAGACAGCTCCGAGGGAACTGAGCGAATATATTGTGTACCAGCAACCTCGACCAGGCCAAACCCGTTTCCCAGTATTTTGAGAGACTCCACGGCCCTTTTGATATCGTCGTGCGTAACCTCGAGTGGCGGGGAGCTGTTTGCAAGCCGGCGTTGTATTTCTGAGACGGCGATAAGCCCGCCATTTGTGTCTCTGGTAAACCTACTCAACTGAATAACTTTGACAGCGAGTTCGTAATAAAAATCGTTTACATCTTTTCCCAGTGTGCTAGCCCAGAACGAGCCTCCTTTTTTGCTTTGCCGGCTGCTTGCTAACGGATCTACACCTATGTTGGTGCACATCTGTGCAAATTGGGAACGAAACGATGGGTTTGTTCGGATTTCTTGAGCATGCTCTACAGCAAAGTACTCGAGTGTTGACCGGAAAACTTCGAGCTGGGTTGACAGCTCCTTCGACTGTTGTTGTATAAGCGATGTGCTCAAATTAGAGTACTGCTGCGCAGAGCGCTCGCGGTTTTCGAATGCTGCTAGTCCAACCTTTCTCATTGTATTTGTATCTATTTGAAGCTAATCTATCTAAAACCGAGATGCTTTATATCGTATGCCGCTGTGCGTTAGAAATTAAGGGTTAGGGGTTTGATTCATTTGAAATTATCTCTTTATGTTCCTCTTTCTCTTTCTCTTCCTTTTTCTTTTCCTATTTACTATATTGTCATTACTCGCTACAACTTCTTCACTTTTAAGTTTTTCCGCTAATTGACTAATCACCGTTCTTGAGATCTACGGTTGACCTAGAATGCCAAACATCAAACGGAGCGTTACGGAGGGGCGCTCTTGAACTTGAATTACTGACTAGAATATCCCTAACCCAAATTATACTCTTATTATGGTTCTTTGAAGTTTTGGTTATACTGGTAGATATATCTGAGGCACGCGCGCTGTGGTAGCGCTGTTTGTCATTGCCTGATAAATGAAATGTGATTAGCTGCTCGTATGCGTACACGTACGAACGATAAGCTTCTTTCTGAATGTGGGGGAGTTCAAAATTAGTGACAACGTCTCATGCCGTCCGGGTCTACTGTCTTAAGTGTTGTCAGATTTTCAATACCTTAGTAGACTACTATCACAATGTAGTCAGTCCTTCACTTAACAATTTTCCATCTGAATTATAACTGTCCGATATTGGCCATCCAAGCATTGTGAGGTATCTCAAACTGGTTCGAACCAATACAAGCTGGAACCGATTTTTCGCAAATAGACCTCGAGTCAGCTCGAATTTCTTGCTGTTTTCAGATCTTTTAATCAGACATCAATTTTAGATCAGGTTTAACTTGAAACAATCTACATGGATGTAGACTAATACACTACAAGAAAGTAGAGGCGGATGAGTGTATTTCTAGGCTATCTTTGATAATAAAATGCATGAATCGCGGCTTTGCTTCTTCGAATAGAAAATTGAAACAGGTTGGAGGGACATATATATATATATATATATTCTATATAATCTGCTTGGCTCCCGCTCGTTATTAAACCTAATTTTATCTATCGTTTTTTATTCTAATATCAGCTTTATGTTGCTGTATTTGAAATAACTTCGAGGATCTAGAAATACGGTTCTTGGAAGTTGAAAATGATATGAACATCGAGCGTCAAGTACTATATTGTAAGTGCCAATTTTACTGTTTTTACTTGAGGAGGCAGGTAACTGGGCCATGCATTGTAAGAGCAGTACGAAATAGCATGAGGAAGTTGCTTGGAAGGGTCAATACTATGCCAGGAGAAAAGGATTGGGATATATATCTGTCAGATTCTGTCTTAGGAACTGGTACATGAAAAGACAAAAATGATACTTGCAACAGATGGGGTTAACACATCGCTCTTTGAGAAGCATTTATGCTTCATTTGTAAATGAGAGTCTTGGACCACAATGTTTATGGGTTGTAATTATTTCTCAGCTAATGTGGTGTATTATAAAGACCCGGTCAATCCCATGTTCTGCTCGAGACTATTTAATATATACTTCAAATATGCCAGCAGCAGTTATACATAAAACATTGTGCGATGGAACAGATCACATGTATGGTCCAGAAAATAGGTGGAACATAATTTTTGAAGATACGGCTACACTTATGGATACTACTGATGAAGATGATGAGTACGAAGACAGCGAGTTTTCAACCAAGTAAGTGTTGTTCTACAACTACTACATTGTCCTATAAGCTAATAATATTATAGTGAATTTTGGTCTTACGGTGGGCCTGAGAAAGTGTTGGACATATTTGCAAAGACAGGTACATTAAAATTTGACCCAGGCATTGTTATACAAGAACTAACGCCAATAATCTCTTCTTTATATCATCAATTGGACAACATGTCCGCAAAACTTCACAAATGTCAATCAGAGCTAAATGTGTACTCCTTGGAGCGGGAGCGAAAAAGGGCCAACGGCGAAAGACTCACAGGACTGGAGATTCCATACGTCCCTGTTCCATTTCAAAACGGCACTTTCCCCGACTTGCCAATTCGCAACTTGGAAGAAATCAGCTTGTTGTCCAGAGAGGAGCTTAGGTACCTTTTACATGGATACGGGATGGGTTTGGACACACCATACGAATCCGTCGCTTGCCAAAAACAAAGATTGGGCACCGCGCTAGGACTTAATCTACAATGCATCACTTGGCTAGCAAAAAATTAAAAAAAATTAAAAAAATTAAAAAAAAAAAAAAAAGCATGAATTATATCTGGAAGGAAAAGCCTTATAAAACTTGAGCACAGGCTTGTTTTTTTCTTTCTTGAGCCTTTTTTCCTTGTATACAGTTGTGTTTCAGTAACGTCTGTCAGAGTGCCGTAGAATCCAATGTTCCAGCAAACTAGCCTACTGTTCACCCAGTTTTGATTTCAATGTTTTTGGAAATTTGCAATTTAGTGTGAAGTAATCTTAGCACTTTCTGGGTTAGAGGCCTGGGGTATGACAGACCATAAAATTAGATTTTTATATTTTGAAGCGAATATTTTAGTCGTGAAAGAAGGCATTAAACTGTCTAGCTATATGTTATGCTGAAGAATCCCATAAAAATGTTAAAACATGAAATGCCATAAAATCAATTTGAGCCATAAGAGGAACGACATCCACAGTCCCCCACCATATGGTAGGAAGAGATAGGGTAAAAATGCTTTCACGGTACATGGACTGCAATAAGTAGGTCTCCTGGAGTAATCTACACTCGGCTCTCAGTGGTTCAAGAGAGAGTCAAAGGAGAAATCTGACGTACTATAAGCCGCGCGATTCACCCTTCCTCTATCCTAACCAATTATACAGTATGTCAATCTTTTTGCACTCAGCATTGACAGGGTTAGCGTTGGTCACAAATAAGATTTTCTATTTTCAATCAATTGACTAACATTACGAAGTTCTCTAAGTGTAAGCCGTTTTTCAATCAGCCGTGCTATGATGCCGTGCCATGATGCATTTTCAGAGGCAATCATGATCTTCACTGCTGAAAGTTAACTAAATCTGGGAGGGGAGGCTAAACTATTAAAATGCCTGACTTCTGGCGACGTTGTGAGCGTATTATCCTATGATTGATCCCTAGAGCCAGCTCTGGGGAACGCTATCCTTGAGCTGTTGCAAAAAAGACATTTTAATCCATTTTGTTTTAGAAACAATTAAAGTAAACAGGTAAGTAGATCAATAAAAGTCACTTAACTGATTCCGGGCACGCGCGTTCATCATGCTATGCTAGACTACTTGGCTATAACATATTGTTGTGTTATAATCGCCTTTGTTGTCATTGGTTGATATGTTCAGCCGTGCTTTGAACTGAGATTCCGTGAACTACAGTGCTGTATAATAATTTTCTTAGTATTGGTATTTATCTCGGACTTATGGACTTTTAGCACTTTCAGTTTAGTGTGTTTATATTTGATGGGTGAAAATATCAACATCCCCTTCCTCATAATACAGGGCATTTACTTTTTGAACTCTGAAGAACATTGGTAAAGTAAGAAATATTATCAAAAGTATTCATATAGTACGATATAGGGTATATAAATCCTTGTATAAATTCATAGAACTTATACATTTCAAGGAAGGAGAAGTTGATATCTTCACTCATCAAATATAAACACACTACACTGAAAGTGCTAAAAATTCATAAATTCAAGACAAATAATAATACAAGGAAAATATAAATTCATAGAACTTATACATTTGTAAATAGCCGGACTTAAACTTGTCGGTATGTGTTTGAGAAATAACTAAGCGCAGGCAACACCGTAAAATTGTTGACAAAAATCTTAGGAAAGGGCTTACTTAAGAATTTAAAATATTTTGAGGTGAATGCTCTAGATTAGCTGAACCAGAATATAATAATGCCTGGTAAGCATATCAGTGGCGTCTCTAATTTAATGGCTAAGAATTCTTTTTGTACTATGGCTTATTTGAACGAGTCCAAGTTGTCATAATATCCGCTTAACTTGTAAATCTGGGATTAACCGAAAACTGGGTTAAGCGAATGTTTTATATTGCCAAGTGTAGCACTTCTATGTTTCATTTCGCGTTCATGGCAGTTTAGTCTTCATCGATCTCGTCGTGCCTCCTTCAAGCGTGTCAAAGCTACAGCACTTTTTAGATTCAATTTATTTTTTTTTAATTGTGCTCTACGCGCAATACGTCTTTCAGCAAACCCTCTTGAATAATTTGGAGACTATCAATTACTTAGACTAGTTCCTTTAATGGACTAGTAAAGCCCGGTCTCTACTAATTTTAGGCTTTATCCATCCAGTTTAATTTTGCTCTATAATGATATCTGAAGTTGCACTTTCATTTCACGATCTTTTTCAAGGTATGGTATATACTATATAGCGATATAGTTAGCTCCAAGTAGGCACTTTCAGCCTTAAGTTGACTCTTAAGTACTTAATGCCCACCATAACTCTTAATGGGCCTAGGCAGATATGAGTTATAGTAGCCGAACTCGGATGAATTACAAACTCTTTATAAATAATGGATGTCGCTCTTATATTTTTGCCCTGTCTTTTCAGTTCCTAAATAGCAGTTGCTTAATTTAATTTTTTTTCGTAGCTTGAACTTCAGTCGCATTTCTGTGTGTAGCTATATATACTATATATTACTTGTCTTATTTGGAAGGGGTTTACTGTAGATCTAACTCTTCAAAACTTTTTTCCAATAATTTTACCTGGTATCTGGCTGATTATATATTTGTTTTATGTAATCTTTTATTATTAAATTTATAGAACTTATTATGTTACTTTGTCCTTTGGACTTATATTATTTCTCGGTTAAAAAATTCCTCCGCTCTCTCATCGTTTCCAATTTGTTGTCTCCATTTGGTAGGGTTCAAATAGTGCCATTCTGATCTCTTCCTTGCTAGAATGCAAGATATTACCCTCAGTAACATCTCCGATCCAAATTGAAAACCGTTCTTCTATAAACTTTTAAAAGACTTCGAATCTTTTCTGCTTCTATTTCACTTCCTAACTAGTGCAATAAGGGATTAGTCAGGTTAAATTTTTTTATAAATATCTCCGTTGGGAGCTCGAAATTTTTTTTTCACAAAACATCATATTTCATTTCAAGTCGTTCAGTTTGAAGAATTATTCAGGCAATCAAACCGACACACTCATAATGGATCACTATGCGTTGTTGGAAATCGCAAAGCATGCGACTCAGGATGAGATCAAGCGTGCCTACAAAAAACAGGCTTTGAAATATCATCCAGATCGAAACTTTGATCGAGTAGATGAAGCAACTGCAGAGTTTGCAAAAGTACAAGCTGCTTACGATATTCTATCAGACAAACAAGAGAGGGCCTGGTTTGATTCCCATGGGCCTGCAGACAGTGGGCCCCATTCCTACGACGATGAAGTTGCCGCTGGTAAAGTTACGACTGTCGAAGATCTAAGAAGATACTTTGATCCCATGTTGTACCAGAATACGTCTGACGCACCCGAAGGTATTTACCAAATTGTCTCTGGTATTTTTGGCCGGCTTGCACAGGAAGAGGCTGAGGCCGTTTTTGATCAAGGACAGGATGCCGACTATGTAAAGCTCCCTGTGTTCGGAAACAGCAACTCGAATTGGGTGCGTGAGACCAAAGTATTTTACGACGCTTGGTTGGGATTTTCGTCTAAGAAGACATTTGCTTGGTATGACCAATACAGGATGCGCGATGCGCCAGATCGCCGTACGAGAAGGGCTATGGAGACTCATAACCAAAAAGTCCGTGACGCTGCTAAAAGAGAATTCAACGAGACTGTTCGCACCTTGATCTCTTTCATTAGGAAGCGTGATCCCAGATTCAAGCTGCGCACCAAGAATGCCAGTGCAGCTAAAATTAGTGCTAAGGCTCAGGCCAATGCTGCTGCCATGGATCAAGCTACTCGCGATAGGAAAACAAACGCTTCAAAGAGAGAGGGATACGAGGAGCAGCCTTGGGAAAAAGTTGAGCAGGAGGAGTTTGATGCCTTTGTTTCGGATAAGGGCTCATCATCTGATAGTGATGCTGATGCCGAGAATGCATCTGATGAAGATGTCGTTAATCTATTCGAATGTGTGGCTTGTGATAAGCTTTTCAAAACTCAGAAACAGCTTGGCAACCATGAGCTGAGTAAAAAGCATGTTTCTGCGGTACAGAAATTGAGGTGGGAAATGCGAAAGGAAGGCATTGAGCTACATATCGATGACGAATCTAGTGAGGAGGGTTCTCAGGAGGAGAGCAGCGCTTTAGACGACATTAGTGCCAAACCCGCGAATACCAAGGGATCTTTCAGTGTTCTCATGTCCGACAGTGATAGCGACAGTGAGAGCGAGACAAAACCTGCGAACACCAAGGGATCTTTCAGCGCTCTCATGTCTGTCAGTGATAGCGAGAGTGAGAGTGAGGGAGACGCACAACGAAAAGTAACCACTGAGTCGGTGAACCAACCTAAAGTTAAGACTGAGACCGTTAAAACCCCTAAGGTCGAGAGTGAGTCCGTTAAAAAGCCTGAAGTCCAAACCAAATCCAAGCCTACCACCAAATCCAAGCCTGTCAACCCCCCAGTTCAAGAAAATACATTGCATAATACTCCTCCACACGCCAAAAAGAATGAAAAGCCTCGCCGCCGTGCAGGGAATAAAGGACCCAAACCTATCGATGAGGTGAAAACGACCCCAAACCTCACTCACAACAGTGACGACGATTGGAGTTATAATAAAAAGAACAAAAAGAACGGGAAAGGCAGACACAGATAAAGCTTAAATTTATGCTGCTATTCCTGCTCCTAATGGGAAGTACACCGATACTTCAAACTGAGATGATACGCAAACATATCTCGAAACATCTGCTTTTCCCCTAACCAGTAGAAAGGAGAAGCACCAAAAAGTATGAAAAAGGTCGCTTTTCATGACTTTTTTTGGCGAGAAATGTATACATACGGGCCCAAGGCCATGGAAGGATAGAAGAATTGGACGAAATGAAACTTGAGTCTACAAAATTAAGCAAGCAGAGGTAACAAGGAGGCAAAATTGTTCAGCTTTATCCCCGAATACGTTGGCTCACTGCTCATATGTTTTTATCCGAACATCTTTTTATCTTCTCTCTGACTTTTCTCTGTATACATTTCTTGTTTTTCTTTTCCTTCTACTGTATTCCTCTCTTATTTTCTGTTGCATTTTCTATTTTGTTATTTTGTTTAGACTAGATAGTTTCATTTCATTGATCGCATTTATTTTATTTAATTTATTTATTCGTTTCTTCTTAAATTCCTTTTGATTCCTTCTAATATTTCTTTCTATAAAATACACAAAATATAAATAAACAAGACTCCGGTTTATGCATCTCCATGATTGTATATACCAATGTCTCCCTCTGATTTAGGATCCTCGGCCAGAGAAGCAGGCCCTCCCCTTGAAATTTGTTCCTTCATGCGTTGGTTCTGACCTCTAATCTCCTCCAGGTACTCAAGATATGAGTCCTCAACACCAGTAATGTACTTTCCGTTGAAAACACCAATCTCAAAATCCTTTATGGTATCTGAAGAACAGGCCTTAATAAGGTCTTCAAGCTTTTGATAGAAAACACCGTCTGCTCCAATAGCTTTACAAATGCTGTCTTCGTCTCGGTTGTAAGCAACAAGGGCTTTGGTATCAGCCAGATCAATACCGTAAATATGGTTGAATCGAATGGGAGGAGCGCAAGACGCAACAAAAACTTTCTTAGCTCCGGCATCCTTTGCCATCTGAACAATTTCCTTCGACGTTGTACCACGAACAATGGAGTCATCCACAAGAAGTACATTTCTTCCCTTGAACTCGAGCTCCATGGCGTTCAGCTTTCTGCGAACTGACGATTTTCGCTCCTTCTGGTTAGGCATGATGAAAGTGCGGCCAACATATCTGTTCTTGACAAAGCCCTCCCGGTAAGGAATGTTAAGAGCAGTGGCAGTTTGAATAGCTGAAGTACGCGAAGTGTCAGGAACGGGAATAACAACATCGATAGCGGCACGAGTTGCCTCTATTGAACCAAAACGCTCAATCACGTTTTCGGCGAGATAGTCACCCATAGCCAGACGAGTATGGTATACAGAAATACCGTCCATGACAGAGTCGGGACGAGCAAAGTATACGTACTCAAAAATATCAGGAGTGTATGTCAATTGGGGAACGATCTGTCTAATGACAGGAGTCATAGTACCCTTAGGGATGATTACAGCTTGGCCTGGCTTAATGTCGAACCACTCTTTGAAATCCAGAGCTTGAAGCACGACACTCTCAGAAGAAAACATATAGTCCTTTGTACCGTCTGCTCTGACTCTAGCACCTAAAACTAGAGGTCGAATACCATTGGGGTCCCGAAATCCGATAAGTCCATATCCCGCTATCATACCAGTGCAAGCGTAAGCACCACGGCACTCGCGGTAGACTCCAGCAAGAGCCTTAAAAATGTCCTCGTCGTTGACACGGGCTTTATTAGTTTGCTGAAGCTCAGCAGCAAAAACGTTCAAAAGAAGCTCAGAGTCAGAATCGGTGTTGATGTGTCGGTGAACATCCTCATCAAGGTACTTGCGGAGAGCGGGGGCGTTGACCAAGTTACCGTTGTGTGACAAAACAAGACCGTAAGGAGAGTTGACGTAGAAAGGTTGGGCTTCGGAGTTGGCAAAAGACCCGGCAGTAGGATACCTCAAATGCCCAACTCCCATGTTACCAGCAAGAAGACTCATACGAGCTTGAGTGAAGACGTCGCGGGCCATACCGTTACCCTTGCACTGATAAAGCCGGCCATGAGGTCCGCAAGTAGTGATACCTGCAGCATCTTGCCCACGGTGCTGAAGGAAGTGGGCCCCCTCGAGGAGCTCAATAGACGCCACACCGTTGGGGTCAGCGAGAAGAAGACCTAAGATTCCGCACATTTCTAATGTTTATCTACAAAGCAAGTTAGAACGGCGTAAAAACAGGTATTTAATGTGTCAAAAGACGCCCAGATATCGTGGATCAGAACTAGATTGTTTCTGTCATGAATGATCGGTTTAACGCCTAATAAAATATTTTGGAGTTCATAAAAGATCAAGAGTCGGAATGGACCCAAAAAAACATACTATGAGACAAGCAAAGCAAACGACTGAGTGATCAAGTAACGTATAAAAAATCAGGTAGAGCTTGTTGCTTTACCAGGAGAAAGTTGAAAATATAATGATACATCTTTTCTTCTGTTTTTTTAAGAAGAATAAATGGATATGAGGAAATTTTTATATTTATTACCGCGAGAAAATTTTTCAAAAGTCTTAAAAAAAAAAAAAAGTCATATTGGGAGGAAACATTTCCCCATTGAATATGTGCCATAATTGACAGCAAAAGACGCTCTTCTATTGGTCCATTGATAGCCGAGGACACTTTTACTTGAGGGAGCGCTGTTTGTGCTCGAGGATCCACAATAGAAATAATATACTCGAGCTCAACTCTCTTGAAGTTCTTCAGGAGTCTTCCAAATGTATATAGAGAGCTAGGTGTGTACGAGCAACAATGTGCCATTTGAATATATAGCTACGGGTGGTTATTTTTCTCTAGGTAATCTTTGCTCTTTGATAGCAAGGTTTACTCGGGTTTAATGTACAGCATATTATGGCACAGTGCACTCTTGGCGTATTCTATCAATAACCTCGAGTTTTACTTTCCATATATCATATCAGATCGATGTGTTCTCATAGGGGCTAAGTTTGAAGTTTAGTATTATTGTGCTTGATCCTTAATCAATGCTCTTGTAAACCAACGTTTACATACAATACCACGCCCTGCATTATATAGCTAGCTCCATTGAGAGATAGAAAGCTCAAAACTCAGCTTCGCTATCAACGTCGGATCTACGTTGTACGTCTGCCATCATGTTGCCAGCTTTCAAAAGCTCTAATAGAGAGTTGAAATTTTTGGAGATAGAGCAGTACGTAGTCTTGCAGCTCTAGCTTACCCATGCATTTTGGAACATATCTATGCAAGATGCTCATCTACAGCACTATAGTGTAGCTACGTACATTAGTCTGAATGTCGTTTAGCTGAGGTAAACGGCAGGGAATCCGTACCGGCATTGCTATTGTGTCTTTTTAAATAACGCAGTCATTCTTAGAGCTTTTCCTTGCACTGTACATCTTGTTAAAAGCGTTGAAAAACATACGGTTATACAGTACTATACTCTAGAATACAGTCATTATGAGTCATGGTAAGTATTTGTAAAGTGATCATGAATTAAAACTCGAGTATCTATATCACAGATAATCAAAGAGTTTACTCTTATTCCTGGCATTAATTTTAAAAACTGTGTTGATGGATGGCAACACCTTACTTGCGCAAATTGTGACCGGCATACTTTTCTACTGTATATTGGAGGCAAGCAATTGTACTATATTGATATAATATAGCTAACTATTTCTCTTCTTTCTACTGCATTTCACGTTTACATCGATTATTTCTCAATAATCGGTTTGCCACGGGTTTTCTTTCCAAAATTCCCCATGCTTGGGCTTCTGGGCCCGGATGTTTCCAGATATATCCATAACTATGCACTTAGTAGCTCAAAACTTAATTTTTTTAACAAGTAAAAGGCTTCCAAACTTATTAAAAAGTACCCAAATAACTTAATAAGGGGTGCCATGGGTTACTAAATTTAATTTCAAAGGTTTTTTCGCCAAGGAAGGCAAGTACTAATATTACCTGCTGGTCTTGTTTAAATAAGCTCAAATTAGCAAGAAAAAACAGGATCCCTTGTAGCTCAGTTGGTAGAGCGTTCGGCTTTTAAGACAAAGCCCTCTCTTTCAAAGAGAGTAAGTACCAAGAAGTCGACCGAAATGTCCAGGGTTCGAGCCCCTGCAGGGGAGCTTATTTTTGGAACAAGACTCTTTGAAACCATCCAGAATTAAGTATAGTTTGAATATGTTTTTTGAAATTTACAGCATCCATATACAGTATGCGCAACATTATTGCCGCCGATGTTGTAGGACATCATTAGACTTTCTGGGGTATAAGTTACAGTACAGTACAGTCCATGACACATCTTGGGATAGAGAACAGATTAAATGGTAAACAGAACTTAACAGAAGAACTTAACTTTTCTTGCAAATTTTTGTTTGATCGAACATCTTTCTTTCATTACTTAGAATTCAAACTCTATGGATGTCCTATGTTTTCCATATATTTGTACCGTATTGCATATGAAGCTGACATATTGATGAGGCGGTTATCGGTTTGTTTGGCAAGATACAGAGCCAAATGGCACTTCGAGAACACTAAAGACCCTATACAATACATTGAGAGTGAGAGAGGAGAAGTTGATATCTTCACTCATCTAATATAAACACACCACACTGAAAGTGCTAAAAATCCATAAATTCAAGACAAATAGTAATATTTTATATTTGATGAGTGAAGATATCAACTTCTCCTTCTTTGCTCTCAATGTATTGTATAGGGTTCTTGGTGCTCGTAAAGTGCCATCTAGCCCTGTGTCTCGCCAAGCAGACCAATAAGTCCATCATCAGCATATATCAGCTTCGTATTCCGTCATCATGGTTCTGATGTTTCTCGGTGCCTTCTCCGACTTGGGATGAATCAGACCACCTAGCGAAATAATCATGGGGAAAAATTGGCTCATGTCCTCGTTCAAAACATTCTTCTCCGTGTCTTTCAAAGCATCAAAAAAATTTGATACAAAGTCAATGCTTTTCCCATTACACAATTTACGTACTGTACCACTCGATTCATGGAACTTTTGATTTTTTATAAATCACTTAGTCTACGTAATCATCAGACTAACGACATTACGTATGTAGTCTACTTGGAGCGCGAATAAAAAAGATTGGTCTAAGCCTGATTTCTGCAATGTTTATACGCTATTATACGTGCTGCACGTTTTTGTTTTGTAGGGACTAGTCTACGTTAAACGCATGCGTTGTGTGTCTTGCAGTCCGGTAGACTCTAGAGTCATGGACCATGGATTGCAATTGAGTTGAGCATGATGCCCAAGATGCAATTTTTTTTTGGTCTTAGAATTCTCCTAAGCTCAATATTGCAATTGATTTACTGTATAAATTTCTGATAGTTGACGTTTTAGACTAAATGTTCATCGACTATTATAGCTGATAGCCAGACTAGTCTACTTTAAATAGTAATTAGGTGCAGTGGTCATAGACCTCTGTTCATTAATTTATAGCTATAGTATATCATTTATCATAAAATATTATTTAGGCCTGAGCATCGATTCCAGCAATGTAGACCAGCAAGTCAACGACACGGGCAGAGTAACCGTACTCGTTGTCGTACCAAGCGATAAGCTTGACAAAGTTCTCGTTCAAGAGAATACCTGCCTTGGCGTCAAAGATTGAGGAATGAGAATCACCAATGAAGTCAGTAGAAACGACAGCATCCTCGGTGTATCCAAGAACTCCCTTAAGAGAACCCTCAGAAGCCTCCTTGACAACAGCCTTGATCTCATCGTAAGTAGCGGGCTTCTCGAGGCGAACAGTCAAGTCAACAACGGAGACATCGACAGTGGGGACACGGAGAGCAAGACCGGTAATCTTTCCATTGAGCTCGGGAATAACCTTACCAACGGCCTTGGCAGCACCAGTAGAGGAGGGAATGATGTTTCCAGAAGCGGTACGGCCACCTCTCCAGTCCTTGTGGGAAGGACCGTCAACGGTCTTCTGGGTAGCAGTGATGGAGTGGACAGTGGTCATAAGACCCTCAACAATTCCAAAGTTGTCGTTGATAACCTTGGCAAGAGGAGCCAAACAGTTAGTGGTGCAAGAAGCATTGGAGATGACATTGAGGTCGGGGGTGTAGTTCTCGTGGTTAACACCGACAACGAACATGGGGGCGTCACCAGAAGGAGCAGAGATAACAACCTTCTTGGCACCACCCTCCAAATGAGCAGAAGCACCCTTGACGGAAGTAAAGACACCGGTGGACTCGACAACGTAGTCAGCCTCAACGGATCCCCAAGGAATGGAAGCAGGGTCTCTCTCACCAAAGACCTTGATGTGGTGACCGTCGATGATCAATTCACCGTCAGCGGTAGAAACCTCACCGTGAAATCTTCCGTGGGTGGAGTCATACTTGAACATGTAGGCAGCGTATTCAACGGAAATGAAGGGGTCGTTGACAGCAACAACCACAACTTCAGGGTTCTTAAGAGCGTTTCTGAGGACCTAGAGGGATGTTTTGTAAGTATAAATAAGCAATTGACTGAGCAGGAGGTTACTTACGATACGTCCAATTCTGCCGAATCCGTTAATTCCAACGTTGACCATTTTTGATTAATTTGTTGAGTAAAAGTAAGTGATGCGAGGGTGATAAGAGTGTGTAGTGTTTAGCTGAACTCGAGAGTGCGATGAAGAAAGAAAAAAAGAATTTAAAAGAGAGAATAGACATGGCTTTTATAGCTTCAAAAAAATGTGGCGGCCCACTGAAGCATTGAGCAAAGGTCATGAAAATGGTGGCTCCTACGGGACCCAAAAAGTTGCCTGAGGTATACTATAGGAAAAAGAACGTATGGTGATGGTATTTGTTTTACGGGCTTTTACCAGCAACGGATTAATATTTTACTGGCTGCGGCTCCATGCGTTGCAATGGGACAACTGTCAACTTACTAGACCCTCTATTATTATCATTTTTTTCACTCTAAATTATCAAATTATTATTATTACGTATCAGTTTTATGACCTAGGAATTCATGACATTTGAGAAGACCCTGCTGTGAAACCGGCCGTTTATTGTCCATTTGCGCATCTTTATATTCAAAAAGAATCAGGATATCAAAGTATCAAAGTATCAAAGTATCAAAGCCTTAGAGTCTAAGTATCACAAGATTGAATACAGTATACATCTGACTGGCGCACGCTAAGCTTAGAGCTCGTGATCATCTACAAATGCGTACAGGCCCTCTTATTTCACTAAAAACTAAACATCGCGGACCCACGTTGTACCTATATTTGCTGGCCAATTGTTACCTGGATGAGGCTGGATTCCACCAGTTGTAGATTGATTCTAATCTTGTCTGATTGTTAGGCACTGAGAAACCAGACGACCAAGTTGTGTCACCCTTGCGTATAATCGATAGCAATGAGCTTCAATTGCACAAACACAAAAACACAACACCTAATAGGCCCGAAATGATATCGCTAGTCAATCGTTTGGAAAATAGTCTAAGCTAGGCACTACTAGACTAGTACAATCGATTTATCTACCGAATGGTCCGAATCTATAAAACACAACGTCAAAAGAACAGAATTGAACAAAACTCCATGCGCCAGGCTTGTGTCCGTATAGCCTTATAACAGCTGTGGTTCTTCTTACAGATTCAGGGCCTTGCCGGATATGCAATAATTCTGCTTAATGTCTAAAACCGTGAAGTGAAGATCACGAAACAGACTGGCCCCTGCCTTCTAAGCTGGCTTAGCAACCTGTGAAAACTTGAAAAGCCGGCTTTAACATTACTACCATACATGTACAATACTTAGTTTACTCTTGAGCTTCAAAGCTTAAGACGACCGTGGTCAGATGGTTCGTCAAAAATCACCAACAACGAAATGATATTTGGGACCGGCTCAATTCCATCGCACCGCGTTCCGATTAAGTATATGCTGGAGTTTAGATAGCGTGAGAAACACCGTAATTACCGGTACATGAATTGAACCAAGCCTTTACTCTCAATGGATATATAGCCTACTATATACCTCACCCAAACATCGCCCGTAAGAAATTTGCGAACGTAGACTTAGTAGATTTGGTTATCATACATTTTAGGTGTCAATATTATTGTGTCGTCTTGTATTTTTCCGTGTTTTTCCATGATTGGCTTTTTGGTTAGGTCCCACATAGTCACACTAAATATAACCACACTCACGAAGGTGTATTCTTCACTCACATACAGTAAATCAGCAAGTGTTAAGGCCATTTTTTAATACGGAACATACAAGGATATATAATTTTTTATTTTCTAGTTCGTAACATGAAAATAAAAAAAAGTGGAAATGTATCTTAAAATTGTTCATATTTATTCTGGCCATAAAATAAAAAAATTAAGGCGGGTTGGCCGAGTGGTTTAAGGCGGCAGACTTAAGATCTGCTAATCGTGAGATTGCACGGGTTCGAACCCCGTATCCGTCATTGTACTTTTGTGTACGGTTTATTCTGGGTGCGGTTCAAGCATCAGATGTTTTTTGTAGAAGTAATGCATTTTTTCAGTTGAAGTATTGAATGAATTGACTTGGGTTGTGAGTATGCGTATGCCGCGATGTCTACGAAGAAACAATCTGAAAAGCGATAGACTCTAAAAACCAAACCGCTGAAATAACTATTTTGAAAGAACCACTACGTAACTACCGGTGGCCGCTGGAGATATCAAGTGGATTATGTTATTGCTGAGGTTTGGTGTTTACATCCCCAAAAGCGGCCACCAACTGTTAAATGCAGAAGGAGGAGTAGAATTAGAGGCATGATTCGGGCCTTGATGGAGGCAACACGACAAAGGGCGAAGGCCTAATACAATGGCAAATTGTTATATTGACAGAGTTGTTAATGCTCACAGC
>JAJMKT010000470.1:0-16581 GCA_030563985.1 Geotrichum restrictum
TTTTTAAATTTATAGAACTTATTATGTCACTTTGTCCTTTGGACTTATATTATTTCTCGGTTAAAAAATTCCTCCGCTCTCACATCGTTTCCAATTTGTTGTCTCCATTTGGTAGGGTTCAAATAGTGCCATTCTGATCTCTTCCTTGCTAGAATGCAAGATATTACCCTCAGTAACATCTCCGATCCATAGTCCGTCACCATTGATCTTAACATGTTCAACTCCTTCTCTGACTCTGGATGAATGAGACCTCCTGGTGATATGACTAAGGGTTTAAACTTGAATTTATGAATTTTTAAATATACAGTATACTGCTATTGAATAGCAACTATTTGTAAAATAATAATAAAATTTGATAGAAGATACTTTTGAGCAAGCTTGAAAAAAAGAATTAACTATGTTAAGTGGTCTGGAAAGCTCGCTAGCTAGTATAGATATATAGTATATACTAGTAGTATATATATACGCGCACACGGGAAAAGAATCTAACTAGGCCCTAGCCTATTTGAATAGAAATATTTTTGATTATAATTCATCAATTGCAAGATCAGGTTTATAATCTGAGTTTTTTTATTTTTTTAAATTTAAATTGTAAATACATGCGCGTGGAGTCGTGGACCGAGATTTTTTTTAAAAATTAAACAATTTGAAAGCGGCCCGAATCAACTTAATCTAAGATTTTTCTCAAGTTTGCTATTATATACCGGTAATATCTAGACCTACGTCTTCGGAGACTCTTCTCCATGTAGTACGTAGGCCGCGGTCTACTCTCAGTAACAAAATAATCGATATAAAATATAGTAGATCTAATTAGAGCTGATTTAGGATTTGTTACAAACCGTATAACAGACACCGGTGCACACTGTAATTTCATTCTCAACTTGAATCTCAAGTGGTGATTGTTCCTCACATGTATTGAAATGATTGAACGATTGAAGTACGTACTACGTAGTCTAGCTGCCTCTAGGCCCTCTACAGTCTGTCTAAGACACTTTGATTAATTCTTATAGCTAACTGCAACATGTGCTACCATTGCCCATAGCCTAATTGTAATTAACAACCTAATTCTTTGCGCATTGATATACTACAGTAACTAGACTACTTGGTTATTTGCTGAATGTTCTCCGAGTATAGACCGTTCGTCCATATGTTTACTACGTAGTAGACGAACTGGACTACTTATACGTAAGTGATAGCTTGTCTTCAAAACCAGTAGCTACCAAGGTAAAATAAAAATCATTTTCATATATTTATAAACCCCATAATCTACTTTTTTTTTTTCTTCTATACTATATGCTATACCGGCAAAAGGTTATTTTCGATATTGGTGTTTACAATATTGCAATCAAGTTCAAGAATATGAGTTCTTCAAATCATATGCATGATGAGCCTGCTGCAGGTGCTCATGATGAAAATAGCTTCACGGCAGCAGATGAAAATAGCTTCACGACGACAGCAGATGAAACTATCTTCACAGCAGCAGATGAAAATAGCTCCGCGGCAGGTCAATATAGTGGTTCATCCAGTATCGACGTCACCACCCTCTCTTCATTATCACACCAAAGCTGGATCCCTTATAAAGAAGACACCCTCGACGTGATTGCAAGAAAAATCAAACAACTGTCAAAAGTAGTAATGGACGGGAAATCCGTCGCATCCTACACCAATAATGAATTATCAACCCTCAAGAACACCAATTCAGAAACTATCGCCTTAGAAAGAATGACCCCAGTTGAACGACTCTTATACAAGGATTGGAAAAATAAAAATAATAGCGCTAATAATAATAATCCCAGCAGTTGTTGCATTCTTCCGGCTGTAGAATGGAACAACCCAGTCACTTCGTTACCATTACCAGATAACGTCGGTAAACGGAAATCGCACTGGGTTCGGCGCGCTGAAGCAATGTCCGTACTTTGGAATTGCCCTGCAGAACAACAACTGACACCCGAAAATGCCATGTGGCTCACCAACAACCCCTCCCTCATACACATAATGCCACTCGTGCAAGCCCAGACCCGCGTCCTAGCTGCTAAGCGGAACGCCCGTTCCGGTGAAAAATTCTTATCCGGCGCCGAGCTCGCCGAGTTGCAAACCCTGAAACAAGTAATCTCCGTTGGAATGGCACCCTTGAACACACCGGCACTGGCACTATCAACGGAAGAGATCGAATCGGCCGCTGTTATTAGAATTGGACGAGTGGTTTTGCAAAAAAGGAGAGATGAATTGAGAAGAAAGAGGTTAGATGGGGTGGACCTTGCTCAGCCGATTGATTTTGATTTCAGGGAATCATCTCAGCCTCCGACGTCATCGCAAATTAGCAGGGGTCTTGGTGAGGCCGCTAATAGCTATAATTTGGCTAGTAGCATGTCGTCTCTAAGTACCTCTACGTGTACAACAGTAGTGTTTCGTGATTCACAGCTTGGCGCCCGCGGTAGTGGGCCAGGTTTGAGTGACCCAGAAGAGTTCATTAATCAGGATCAATTCCCTCACCATACTCACGATAACCACCATACTCACGATAACCATGCACGAGCAGAGAGTCAGAATGTACCAGTAAACAGATCCAACCCAGAAATCAGACCCGGACTTACAGACGACCTTGAACAAGACCATAAAAGTGAACATGAAAGTGAACATGAAAGTGAACATGAAAGTGAAAGTAAACCCGAAACCAAACCTAATGAAAGGTACACCAAAGGCCTGCAGCAGCCACAAGTCTCCACAGAAAATCCTAAACCGCCGGCCCTCCCCACAAACCCTGATCCCAAATCCAAAACAAAGGCAGACCCCGAGAGCGTCGACGACAATGATGAAGACGACGATGACCCCGATTATGAATGTCTCAGCAACTCCGAATACAAATATCTCAATTCCTTAATAGATCCGGTAGATATATCGTCAAGCTTACTTCGTGATGTGATTTCAAATCTTCCAATATCTTCTAGGTCAAGGTCAAGATCGGCAATGGCGGAAATGGCTCCGAGCTCTGCTAGGTCTACAAGGTCTACAAGCTCTACAAGGTCTACAAGGTCTACAAGGTCTTCAAAGTCTTCAAAGTCTTCGAAGTCTTCGAAGTCTACAAAGTCTACAAAGTCTACAACGTAAATTCCACAAGGTAAGTCTTCGAAGTCTACAAAGTCTACAAAGTCTACAACGTAAATTCCACAAGGTAACCACAACTAATAGGCTTTTTTTCTTAAAAGATTCTTAAAAGCATGAGCAATCGAAAAACTACATGTTCATACTATGATTTGACTGGTACTATCCTCGTGGAACTGAACGAAATCTCACTGCAGCACATAACAACCTATCGGTAAACAATACAAAAAAAAAGTATTTTTTAATCTATCAAATAGAGAGAGTGTATACGAGTAAATAAGAGCAAGAAGTGTATGGTAACTTTGGTAAGTACTAAGTTCAGGTAAAAAAAAAAAAAATCCATCCATGCCACAATTTACGATATCTAGGGCAAAGTTGTTTTGGTCGACAATACTGGCGAGGTGGTAGCTGACGAGATGGTAGCTGACGAGGTGGTAGGAGCCAACGACGTTGAGCTCGCACTTGCCATCGTCGTCGATGTTAACGTTGTTCCACCAGACGCCGCTCCACCAGAGCCAGACGCACTTCCTACAGTTCCCAAACTTGCACTACTAGGATTTGCCGAATTGCCCCAGATTTGGCCCCAGCTCGAAAAGTAACCACTTCCTGACATGCTACTTTTCGGTGACTGCACTGCAGATGATGAATTGCTGCTTGGGCTCTTGCTAGGCGAAAGCACTGTACTGGTGTTTGACACAACAGTGTTTGTCCGTGTTCTAATGCTTAAGGGGTTCTCAGTTGCTGTCGCTGATGTCGGTGCTGCCGCTGCTGCTGCTGCTGCTGCCGCAGGAGGACCATCGTCCTGGCCAAGGTATTCATCGTGGAAATCGTCCGATGATCGATGGTTGGCCATTTCTGCTGCTTTATTTTCGGGCTGTGCCGCGTCACCGTACCAGAACGTGCCCCATGCTTTGGCAACACGCGTGGCAGCATCGCGAGCAGGCGCAACCCGTTCATCTAGGCGCAAATCGCTTACTTGTTGTGCGACTTTGCGTTGTATGTCTGATAAGGTTACCGCTGAAACCATGTGTTTGGGTTCCACGATATCAAAGATCTCGTCGTCTGTCAATTTAGAGAAAATCCTAAAGTTGTTGGTAGTTCGCCATTCTTGAACCCAGTTTTGATTAAATAGTTTGATGGGATTTCCTTCAACCTCGCGGAGTGTCATTCCTTTAGGAGGAGCGTTGCCATAGCGGCTCAAAAACTGATCATATTTGACAGATGACATGAGGCCCATTATGTAGTCTTCAAACTGCTGACGGACATAGTCTTCGCTTCCATGGAACCCAAGCCCTATTGGTCTCCAAGGGTCTTCTGGGTCCCAGGTTGAAACTACTGATTGGACTACTCCATCAATCCATTTTTTGTCCGAGTGGGACAACGACAAAGCTCCATTTAATGAGTTGTTTGATATTTCAACAGTATCATGGTCCATGTGAACAACAATGTCGGCGATTTTGTTTTGCGGCGACAATAATAGAGAATTCGTACTCCCCACTAAAAAAAACTTGGTTTCTGGTGCTTTCAGCTCACTAAATTGCTGTAGCGGCACATATGGATTAAACATACCGCCTTCCGCAAATGGTTGAAGAGGAAGGCCCATAAATGCTAAAAGTGATCTTCGGTCGCTACTGCGTAAACTAGTTGGTTTCTTTGTCGTCGTCTCAAATTTGTTCAGTAGAGGTGACCCGCAATCCTCCAAGTGATCCATTAGAGCTGGAATAAGTGATACAAGGGAGAACTGAGATGCGCAAAGGACTTCTGTGTTGTTTGAGAAGAAAATAATTTTCTTTTCTAGAAGTAGAGCTTTAAGCAAAACAAGTACTCGAGAGCGGAGGCGGAAAATGAGTTCTCTGAGCGACATTCCAATGTACATGTCATTTTCGTTTAGCTTTGTAGAAAATAACTGGTTAAGGTTGTCGTAGAGGTTTTCAATAATGGACATGTCTGAAAAGTCGCGTTGAAGGAAAAACGCTCGCGTAATGACAGCCAGCTTTTCACGAATCGGCCCAAAGATGGGCTTTCGAGCAATGACGATTATGGACTTTTGAACGGTGGATCTAGTCACATCTGCAGGCCTTTCTTTCAACTCAGAAGCCTTGATTTGGCGATTGCAAGAGATTCCAAATAGGGTAGTAACATGGTCCATGTCTGATGCTTCTTCAATGATATTTCCAGCCTTGTCGCGGGTCGGGACTGAAAGAGGAGCAGTTTGATTTAGCTGGTCATACAGGAGAGTGAAGTAACAAAAGTTCTCCTCATGTGAATGACTGCCATCAGGTAAGCCTTGGAATGGCAGATTAGGCCAAAGCTTTGACTGATCTCCATTACAGCCTTTCCAAAATTCTACTTCAGGGCCCCTAACTAGTTAGAAGTGTAAACTAAAAGTTGTAAATACATACCTGATGTGATGAAATCCAACGACACAGACTGCAAAGATGATGTTTTCGTCGTTAGATTCCTCCTCTTCTTTGATGATGGGCTTGAGTGTGACGGATGGGGTGCGTGAAGAAACAGAACTTGTGTGTGAAGCAATTGAAGGTTTAGGGGTATGCATAGGAGGAAGGTTAGTTGGGGCTTCTGAGGTGAAGGAGTTTTCGGAGACTAGGTCGTTCAATGTGGGAGAATTTGACTTGTCGAGAACGTTGTCTGAAGAACTGGAATCCATGTCGGAGTCAAAATTATGGGGAAATGATTGAGGTGGAGGTAATGAATTGATTTCTTTTGCGGTTGAAGAAGAAGAAACGGAGCGAGTAATGAAGTTGTTGGGCGATCTGGGAGAGGAGACTGATTTTACGGCAGGAAGTGGTAAAGGTTCTTGGTACTCATCAAACCCAAGATTTTCCGAGGTGGGCTTAAGTTTTGTTTTCTCAGGAGGAGAATTTGGCTCTTGTTCTTCTTTAAATTCATTAAATCGACTAAGTTTCAGTGACTTGAAATGGCGGTTAGGATTGGTATTTTGAGAGTCTGTTTGTCGGGAGCTGACGGGTTCGCCAGCCTTTTGTAAGTCGGAAAAGGTCTTTGGTATAATGACAGGAACTCGTTTGGACTGGTATGTAGGGGAGGTAGAGTCTTGCTCAAATCTCGCAGCCATTGAGAGGACACTTTTTTTTTTTGTGGGCCGTTTTATTGCATTGGTCTTGTCAGCAGAGTTTAGGTCTGCTGGGTCAGTCATTATGGAGGTTTGTGGTGGAGGGTGGTGGAGGGTGGTAAAGTGGAAGGGGTTGTTGTGAGGACTGAGGAGTGACTTTTGGTGGTGGTGAAAAGTTGTTAAGGAGGTGATGTGCGGGTAATAAATCAGTGGTGTATAATACGTATATCGTACTGTACCTGTGGTAGTAACTACGGTAGTCTACGTAGTACGTACTGTAGTCAATTATAATAATAATTATAATAATAATTCGGCGTTTGAAGTAGCGAACTTTAAGTTGATCACTGAAACACGACGTGTGCAATTAAACTACCTAAACGGGCGATGGTGATGGCAAGTAGACGCGAATTTAATTGTAATTACCGTAATCATTGCGTAATATAAATTGAGGCTCACATAAAGCGCGTGTCTTATGGCATACATGAGTCAGATAGAGTTTGACGTAACTGTGGAAACTAAAGTACCTTTGTGTAGACCAGACATATGGCTAAGGCTTAATACGTACTTTGTGACCGCAGCCGGCCGGTAGCTAAGTGCACTTCGGTGGAATCCGTGCCATTTTCCCTAACCCTTTGGGGGTGATCACACATACCGGTATGCATATGTATCATACGATCATGCATTTATGCTTGGGATCGTCCAGTAGCCGCATTAAGACAAGCTCTGCATGCAGTGAAGGTGAAATCAGCACAAAAAGTACAAAAGAAGTACAAAAAAAGTACAAAAAAAGTACAGTACAAAAAGACAAAAAAAGACAAAAAAACGACCCATGGAAAAGTTGTTGAAGGGAATCGATCCATCACAGATTCACAGCTGATTTTGCATTGAAAGAGTCGACGACGTGAGGAATGGGCAAATGGGCATAGATATCTACGATTGTACCTTGTTTCTTCTGCAATGTGGATCTATCAGAGGTAAATGGCCTGTACAGGTAGATGTACTGTGCTATATAAATATGTATGGAAAGGTCGGTTGTTGATTCATTTTAAAATTTAGAATAAAATTTGGAATAAAATTTAGAATAAAATTTAGCATTGCAATGATTTACTTCTGCTGCTGAATATTAATAACGAATTCAACATTAATTCATCAATATTAATAAAGCAAAAACCAATTATTGCAGTCAGTTCCCCCCAGAAAAAGGCCCAAAAGGCTCAAATAGGTCAGAAACGTCTGGAAGAGTTTAAAAAGGTTAAAAAGGTTTCATTATTTCACTATTTCGTTATGGCGCTCCAGCATCATCATCATCAGCCATTGCCACTGCTATCACAGCAGCAGCTACCACAGCAGCTGCTACCACTACCTACCGGTATAGCCAATATTAATACCACAAGAACTAGTGATCACAGGCCCCATGCTCACGCACCACCTCACCGCTTCTTGAAATTTAACAAAGGCCCAACTGCCCGCACTATCAGTAGTAACGGCTTAGCCCTTGACCTTAAGCTTCACGGTGGTAATTCCTACAATGCTCAAAGGGTCCACGCATTTACCGGTAAAGCCCAACAACAACAACAACAACAGCTAAACTCTGCTCGGACGAATAACTTTAAAAGGCGCTCGTTGTCTGGCTTTCACTCAACTTCACCTTCGAATTCTTCGTCTTCCTCGACGTCCTCCTCATCCTTGTCCTCTAGTTCCACCAGTTCAATTTCAATTTCAATTTGCGATTATCCTTTAACGCCTCAACAACACATCCCCTGCAGCATTGACGCGCATTTCTCGACAGGCCATCCACATCCACAAGTCGACCTCACAGCTGCTGCTGTACACTTTAATACAGATCGCACAGATCACCCAGACCGCACAGTCCACACTGGCATCTTCTGCGAACTCAGTCACCATAGCGCACCTCTGCCTTCACCTTCACCTACAACTTCTGCTACTGCTGCTCGAGACCTTACTGCTCACGGCCTTACTGCTCACGGCCTTATCATTCCGTCCTCAACTACTTTTATTTCGAATTCTGCTTCTACGGCAGCCGCTACCATCTGCAGCAGCTCTCAATCGAGTGACACTCTGACTAATATTTGTCTCTCTCCTATACACCCGCCTATCAATTCTGAAAAAGCTTCCGACAAACCTTTGCACGACAACAAAAAACTTAATATTATATATAACTCCTCGAATCCCCTCGCCATAAAAAAATCACTTTCTTCTATTTCTCCACCACCATCAAGATCTAGAAACCCCCGTCCCCAATCCATGGCATCCTACTTCGACGACTCTCAGCAGGACTCTACACTATCTAGCACTGATAGCACCAACAGTGCTCAGTCGTTTCTTTCTGTCGCCTCTAATTCCTCGGCGGCCTCTTCAAATGCTAGCTTATCTAATTACCACCACCAGTACTCTCAAACAAACAACCCTCGTGTGAATGACCTCTATCCTAAAAAGATGCCACAACCACGTTTGCTAAGAAAGCAACAACCCCTGTCTTCTTCCGACCAGGGTCAGGATGCGTCCCTCTCTTACGCCGGCACCCGCGTAGATTCACCCTATCAAGGCCAAGACTACAACTGCTACAAGCCAACGACCACTCCCATGTTTTCCCAAAGAAAAGGAATTTCGCCCGTAGTGTCGTCTGCTGGCCCCACGCCAGCATACAATAACACCACTTCGTTCCCAACCTCTTCCCATGGAAGCACCCCCAAATACGACAACTCCATGATCCTCAACCACCACAAACAGCAGCACGAAGCGCCTCAGTCAAAGAACTCGTTCTACCATGGCAATACGGTTGGCAGCTCAAGTTCTCTTTCTACAAATTCGTCTAGAAGCAGCTCCCAGAGTCACGAAAGCAACCGTACATTAGCTTCCTCGTCGGGTGCAATTGCAACCGCCACCGCACGGCAGCAGTTGTTTGACATTTCTGACCATGAGGATGAAGCACTTGGATGGCCCTACACAAAAAGCACAACTAAAAAGAAGGTCGCCTCCACTGGTTCCAACAACTCTAGTACTTGGGGGTCTGGACACCACAAGTCTGGACAAAACCCGTCGTGGAACAAGGAAGATTTTATCAACACACAGCGGGGACTGGAAAAAATGAGTTTGTATGCGTCGCCTCCTGCAGCTTCTTTGGCACCTTTGGCACCTTTGGCGAATTTGACACCACTAGGAACTTTGGGAAGCACAGGCAACGCACGCTACACTCCGTTAACCCTTGACGCCGACTTGAGAGATGAAAGCAGCCGCGTGGAGTACTACGAGCAGGTGCAATTACGATTTTTGGTTTACTGCAACACACTCACAGACATGCACAGGGAATATGCTCAACGAGTGTGCCAAAGCCGCACAGCCAAAGCTACTTGGAAAGACGTGGCTCGAGCCCAAGACCCTAACAAGCCCATGGACAGCTATTACTTGTACCCAAGCATCGAGGCTTCCATGTTGAAGCTTTGCGACCTGATGGAGGATCAACCGTCTGATCAGTTTACAGCCGACGTGTTTGTGTTTGCAATCAAGATTTCTGCGATGCAGGGCCGTCATGAAGTATACGTTAAAAAGTTCGACTACGTTTTGCACAGCCTACATCATGAGGGAGGTATTGACCCGGTTGTGTTGAACCGCGTGTTTACCTTTTTTGTGCTACACTTACTTCACTACGAGAACGACAGCATTGAAGCGTACAACTTGTTGGGCAAGTATTTCAGCACTGAAGACCCATTGTGGGAGATTGTGCGGTCATGGCTCGAGCGCGACTACTTGCAATGGCGCCGGATTTACGATAATGAGGACGACGCAGCTCGTAAGCGGGTAATGCAGTTTGGTGAGCAGGCCATGGCGAAAGCAGCGATCCAGCGTATGGAAAATCCAGTGAGCGAGAAGGATATAAGGGTGATTCTGGGACCCTCTTGGCAGGGTCTTTTGGGCGACATGAAGTGTGAGTGGTCCCGTACTAAGGATGGTCTGATTGATATTGTCCCAGTAAAGGCCTAGATGGGAGCAGGGATTGGAACAGGGAACAGGCAACAGGCAACAGGGATTAATCAAGGGTGGGGTGTTCACATATTTTAGGATGTATGATTTGGGTTTGAATTTTTCGGTGATTCGGTGATTATATATTATCATGACACACGATCGATAGCTAGTAGTAGTAGTATTTTTATGTTTTTGTTTTCATTTTGTAGCTTTCTTCTTCTTTGACATAAATATTTTTTTTCCTTTTCATTTCTCTATTTTTCATATCATGAGCAGTGAGCAGTGAGCACTGAGCACTGAGCACTGAGCACTGTAATACAACTGTGGTTATAAAATTATAGAAAGAGATAAATATTGGTGGTGGTGAGACTCGAGATCGATCTGGTGGTGGTGGTGCAACTTGTGCATAAGTTCAGGGGTTTGAATAAAAAATTGATGAATAATCCGTGTATAATTTATTAGTCATCGTCTTTTTTTAAAATGAGATTTAATCATTCTGCAAGCTTTGCAACCGACATCAAAGTGCAGACTGCACAGTCACTGCAGTAACAATAGCAGCCAATCAAACCTGCCTCTGACGATGGTAAGCACTGCACAACCCTCTCTGCGCATGCACAAGTGCACAAACGTGTACAAAGTGTCTGCGTAAAGATTCATTTGGAAACCTTACCCACACTCTTTTTTTTTTTTTTCTGTACTCTATTAATATCATATCACGACTGTAGTACTGTAGCTGCTGTGTAGCAGCAGTGTAGCTTAAGATTACATTGGATCAATTGATGAGATAAATGGAAGACTGCAAGTCGTTTGCAATTGATGGGGATAAGAGTCGACGCAAAGATCTAAAGATCTTTCAATTGGCAGCTGTTGCACAATATATTTCAATCGACCAGAGTTGCAATATATTTACATGTTCTGTTAATTATAGTTAACGTAGGTCTAGTAAATTTGTTTTGCTTCCTTACGTGTCTACCGATATCAATTGTTTGAAGCGACTCGATATCGATATTCTAGCGCTTTAGACTCTGGATCCAGTTGAATAGGTCTATTAATTACTGGGTCGACTGAGACTCGACTCTATATTATACCGGTATACTCAATATTATTGTGGTTAACGTTAGCATATGAATTGATGTGGTTAATCTCTAATAATAATACGTAAGTTAGACTATGCGATTACGCGATTAGATAGAGTCTACGCGATTTACGTGAATTTCATAACTTCATACAGCTGTACTACAGTATTTCATAGTAAGATCTTAAGTTCATCACCACCACCACCACCACCACCACCACCGGGGTAGCCGGTCTTTGCAATTAGTACGTAAGTGCACAATATTGCGCTCACTTACGCACGAATGGTACAGAAATTCACAGAAATTCACAGAAATTCACAGAAATTCAACAGATTATGCATGACCCCATGCACCAACAACTGGAAAAGCTCTAGTAACCGTACTACGTATCGATGATCATGCTGTGAATATTAATTACAGTATAATAATAAACACAAATAATATGTATCGACATGAATAAATCCTTGATTCGAATTCATGAGCCCATTATTTCATGTTATACGTACTATATATGGCAGTCACTAGTGCTGGCAGTGTATGGCAGTGTAGGTCCAGATGGTCTGGACTGGAAGCTTATATCCGTTGGACTCGGTTGGAGAATATTGGAGAATTAAAGACTGGACTGACTCCGACGGAGCTCTAGTGCAGCTGTAGCTTATAAAGCAATTGTCTAATAAAAATATTCACCCGATTTCACATGCCAGCATTTAGTTCTATTTACATAATCAATTACATAATCAATTATACAATCAATTACATAATGACCAACTACAGTAGCGCTACCGCACAGTACATTTATTTTATTTTATTCACATCATGCATAATGATGTAGACTAGTCTATAGCTAGCTCTAATATTCATGCCTGGCCGTTATGCAAAGCCCACTTGCTACGGGACTTCTTTTGGTTCGAACCGGGTCCTCTTATATAATACCGGTACATCGGTACTCACAACATCGATCTTACAGTCGACTCTAAAAGTTAGTTCCTTTGGCTCTCAACACGTTGCAGTTGCGTTACAACTTACAACAACCTTTTCAAGCTTTTCAAGCTTATGAAACTATAACCGAGCTGAGATCTGGACGTGATAGCTACGTAGTAGAGCTGCCTGTGTTTACCACCGATTCGATCATCACAGATCGTGAATAAATGCGCGTGCTAAGTACTTACTCGGGATCCAAGAATTTCTTTAAAGATTTGCAATTGCAAAAAAAGAGATATCGCATTAGACTATAATGGGGCCAATATTGGGACGAGTACGTACTTGGTCCCTTTCAGGTCCACTCTTCGTTCAAAATTCTTGCTATACTAACTACGTACACGTCGTACAGCTGTGGTAGCTCCTCGAATCGACCTCGATAAGGCTGGGCTTCTGGGGCGGCCTGGAAATGGCTTAAAGTTGCCTTAAGTCAATTACAAGTTATTTACAACCATTATTCCATTATTCGAATATTCAGTTCCATATTCACGGAATCGAATCGATATTTGCAATGTTTTCTTTTTTTAGTCAAGCGTTGGAAGGCATATCGGCATGCAACTTTAATAGCGCGGTAATGTGAGTATGTGGAAAAAAGGCAGCACTAACGCGAGTTAAAGTCGGGGTTGTGAAGTTTGTGTTTGGGGCAAACTTTGGGCTGCAACAAAATTTAAACCCAAGAGCTTCCCGACGACTTACTGCGATTAACAGGTTAAACAGGTTTGTTGACTAGAGCTCTCATACGAGTCCTACCAACTCTACAAATGCCACCCATTAACCATCGTTGACCTGCTCCATATCCATGGGCCATGGCCAATTTATAATCAATTTGCAAAGTCTACTTTCTTCAAAATATTGTTGGTCCCTGTCTTCTTTCGTCATTGCCATTGGTACCCATTTATATATCTCTGCGGCGAGTCTGCGCAGAGTCTGCGGGTATTTGGCTCAAATGAGACACGACGACAACCATTTTCATGTAGGAAGGATCCATTACTGAAAAGCAATATGCTCCTTTTAGCTAGTTAACGAGTCAACGACCATCGATCCAGCTGTTAACAATTGAAGGAAGTTGCAATTGCAATTGCACTTGATCCATGGCTACAAGAACTCGGGACTGCCTTAGCGAATCCCGCATTAGTCTTGACGTCGATTGGCTTGAGCTGAATAACTTGCTCTATAGCTAGAATATTGGGCCATTGCCTCAAGGTCTTCCTCTAACGGCCGACGGTCCGACACAGTGACACACGATGCCAGCACGGCACTGTCAAACCTTTCATCCATGGCCCATCTCCTTTCCTGTTCTGCTATTGGTCGCCCTACCAAGCCATCGTAAATATCCAACGGTCACGCAAACCATTACGGTAACCAACATGTGGGTCCTTAGCGTATGCACTAATGCAGATGCCTGCATACAGCAGCTAGTCCAGTCTACCCAAATTGCGTTTAAATTGGGTTTAACTTGTTTCTAACCTGTTTCTAACCTGTTTTTAACTTGTTCTTAACTTGTATTTGGCGTTAGGTTGTCGCGCTTAACCTGCATGTACCGTGCAGTATACATGCATGACTAGCACGCATATCTACCTGCACGACATGCATGTTGTTGTTATTGGGTTAAACGTCAGTTAGTGGGAATTGCTTTTTCTCTCCTTAAAAGGTTGCAATACTTATATATAAATACGTTTAGACCCGAAAACCAGCAAAGTCTGATGCAAAATCTTTGACCTTTTCATTTTTCATTTTTCATTTTTCATTTTTCAATTCATCCCTCGGTTCCCTCGATTCCCTCGGTTCTCTCGGTTCTCTCGACACAACCCTGCTGCTATCGTCGTCGTCGTCGCCGTCGTCGTGTTTGTTCCGTTTGTAAATTATACGTTTGTAAATTATACGTTTGTCACGTTGTTGTTTCATTCGCGATTGTACTTCAACATTCAAGTGTGCGATTTTTAGCTTTTCTGCATTAAATTATTCGCCTTCCATAGCATGTCTGCATATTCCACCGCCCAATCCTACTACACGCAGGGCCCAGCGACCACAGCAGCAGCAGCAGCAGCAGCAGCAGCAGCAGCTACCCAGGCCTATCCTCAACCTGTGCAGGCTTACGCTACAGGCCCTGCCCAGCCCTCGACCCCAGATCAACAGCCACAGCAGCCACCGCAACAGCAACAGTCTCAACAACCGCAACATAGTAGTCAGTCTCCTCAACCCCAGCACCAGCAGCAGCAGTCCTACTACTACACGAATGCAAACTACTCTCAACCAGGACCTGCTGCTTCCCAACAACCTACCGCAATTTCGCAAGCTGCTGGATATTATGGAGCTGCCGCTGCTCCAGCTGCTTCTGCCGCAGCTTCTGCTGCAGGCTCGCAAATGTATCTCAGTGGGTATAATGCTGCCGCCGCTGCCCCTCCTGCTACATCAGGCTCAGTAGTGGCTTCTGTGACAGGTGCTGAGTTGGGGTACTCTCCGGCCACAACAGCGTCCTATCCTCATCAATACCAGTATGCGCAACAGCAGCTCCAGCAGCAGCAGCAGCAGTCGCAGCAACCGTATCAAACTGCATATCTCAACTCATACCCCTCCGTTCAACCATACCAATACTTGCAACAGCAGCAACAACAGCAGCAGCAGCAACAGGCTCTTTACCAGCAACAATACCAACATGCATACCATCAACAGCAGTCTGTTGCAATGCTTCCCACTATAACAGACCCCACTGGCCAAAAACCTCCTCCCAACATTAAGCCAAAGATCACTACGACGTTGTGGGAAGACGAAGGAACTCTGTGCTTTCAAGTTGAAGCTCGAGGCATTTGCGTGGCTCGTCGCGAAGATAATAATATGATTAATGGAACCAAACTACTCAATGTAGCTGGCATGACTCGTGGCCGACGAGACGGTATCCTCAAGGGCGAAAAGAACCGACATGTAGTCAAAGCCGGGGCTATGCATTTGAAGGGAGTATGGATCCCATATGAGCGAGCGCTTGATTTTGCCAACCGTGAAAAGATTATTGACTTGTTGTATCCGTTATTTGTGACTGACTTGAAAGCTCTTTTGTATCATCCAGCCAACTTTGCGCGCACGGCCCAAGTGCTTTCTGCAGCCGAAAAGCATAAAGCAGAGTTCCAAAAGGCAAACGAAGTAGTTGCGGCTGCCACTGCCGCTGCCGCTGCCACTGCCGGAACTTCTATAGAGGATAAGAGTAGGATGAAGGCATTGTCTCCAAAAGACGAGAAAAAGATGGCCACATCACCTCAACTGCAGCAGCAGCAGCAGCAGCAGCAACAGCAACAGCAACAGCAACAGCAACAGCAACAGCAACAGCAGCCTCCAACGTCCCAACAGGCCATGTCGGGCCGATTTAGCGTAGACCGAATTGTTTCCAATCACTCGCCGTCTTCTTCTGTAAATATAGCCAACAACAACCAGCAGCAACAACAACAACAGCCACCATCGACCTCTACTCCGTTGACCTCAACGTCTCCTACTACCGCTACTACTAGTACTACTACTACCGCTTCTTCTACTTCTTCTGTACCACCTGCGACGACTTCTTCTTCGGCTCTTACAGCAGCTGGTCCAAAACCATATTATTATGATCCTCCGAGTAGTGTGGCGAATACCGCCGCTATAGACCAGTATGGACAACCCCCATTGTCCTACGCTAGCCCCACTTCTCGCATTTCGACGCCTATATCTGCGCATAACCCACAACAACAGGCGGCTTCGGATATGCCTACACAGTCGCACGTTTATGGGATGCAGCAACAGCAACAGCAGCAACAACAACAGCAGCAACAACAACAACATCAGCAGCAATTGCAACAACACCAACAACAGCAAAGGTACATGCCATCCAACGCACCCAGCTATGGACACCCAGTTCACCCTTACCAAACGTACCAACACTCCATTAACCCCCACCAAGTAGGCCAACAACCCCCGCATAATGGGCCTCCCCCTCCTCAAGGCGGTCTCACAGATACGCGGGTACCATTAGTATCGCCCGTAAGCTCAACTAGTGGTGGAGGTGGTGGTGCCACCAACAACGTTTCTTCTAGTACCCCTACACCATTATCAGAGAACAACAACAACAACAACAACAACAACAACAACAACAACGTTAACAACGCTAACAACAATCATCATCATAATCTACTTCATTCGCAAGTTATGAATGCTGGTGGTGGTACTGGGACTGCTGGCCCTGACCATCATCAATATGGGCCGGTGTCATCATCAGTTGGGGCTCATGAGGGTGGTGATGGTGACCAACAAAAACAGCATCATCAGTCTAACGACAGTCCCAAGTAAAATTGTCATTTCAAAAAAAAAAAAAAAAAAAAAAAAAAA
>JAJMKT010000471.1:0-16608 GCA_030563985.1 Geotrichum restrictum
CCCAGTAGAAGAAAAATATAAGCAGATAAAAATTCAAGGAAAATAAAACAAGCATTACTCAAGACTTCTGTGACGAGGATGATGAAGAAAATGTGGATATTGTGCCATTGAAGCTGAGCTGGCTCATTTGCCTACCACATTCAGCGTGAATACTCTCTTCAATCTAACTATGGTAATATAGTATGCTTAGTATTCTATGGGTAGATATGGTACCGCTACGGCGTATTTCTGAGTATAGACACCATGGTGTGGTGTCTGATGTTGGTGTCAATTGATCTGACACCGAAATTCTCTGGTGTCTGACACCGCGGCAACACTGGCTGTAGCTGCTGTACTATATTGCAAAAATCATATTGCCCAAATCCGCATATGCACACAAATTCACACATGAGACACCCAAAAATATTATCTCAACTGCACATGAATAGTCTTCAACTCAAGTCTTCAACTGAAGTCTTTAACTGAAGTCTTTAACTGAAGTTACTGAATGGTCCAAGTACCGTAAAAAATTATAGAAAAAAAATATATATATTCCGGTAAATTTATGGAAAAATACTCTAGAGATTATCTCTCGACATTTTGAGATGATAAGCTATATTTGCGTACAAGAGAAATTTGTGTACAACTGAAATAAATACTGGGCGACATGCCGCCTTGCTGCTAGCTAACCTACTAACACCGCCGTTATAGCCAACTATAGCTGGATAGCTGTTAATTGTTGTTGTTGCTGTTGCTGTTGCTGTTTCGGTTTTTTTTTTTTTTTTTTTTTTTTTTTCCTTTGGTTTTTTTTTTTTTTTTTTTTTTTTTTTTTTTTTTTTTTTTTTTTTTTTTTTTTACCCCGTGTGCTTGGTACCAGACTTCCTCATGACCGTTATAGAATGAATCCGCGATCTAATACTCCAATGGCACGCGCGTCTTCACCCCACGTCACCTTTTCATACGGAATATCCTGAACATTAAAGCTGGGCAACCCTGGTAACGTTGGAGCTCTACTGCGTAATTTGTCGTCAATCGACATCTGCTGCTTATCGTCAAGCAGCGACGCAGGCGGCGGCAATTTGTTGATAGCTGCTGTCGTCGTCGTTGTCATTGTCGTTGTCGTTGGCGTTGGAAGGGGTAGCTTGACACCAATGCTCGGTGGCCCATTCAACAAAGGCAAGGCACGGGGCGGTGAGGTCGACGTCGACGGTGAATGCGACGTTTTTCTAATCTTGTTTGGGTTCTGCACCCCAAGTGGGCTCGCTCTACGCGAATTTAATCTGTTGGCATTGACAACCGACGGAGGTGGTGCCGGATGCCCTGCGTGAGAATTAACGCCGGGCCCGAGAGGAGGAATAGGCGGGGCACCATAAGGTAGGGGCTCTTTCTTTACTAACGATCCTAGTTGTGGAATTGCTTGCGGTGCTTGCTGTACTTGCTGCGGTTGCTGAGGTTGCTGTTGCTGTTGCTGTTGCTGGTGTTGCTGGTGCAAATAATGAGGTGATTGTTGGTGAGGCTGCGGATGTTGCTGGTGTTGCTGGTGTTGTGGGTGCTGCGGGTGCTGCGGGTGCTGCGGGTGTTGCGGATGTTGCTGGTGCTGAGGAGGAGGAGTCGGGTAGGGATACTGAGGCGGTTGCTGGTGTCCCATATGTGGAGAGTTGTCAGAGATGGGCATAATACCTCGCGAGTGAAGCATCGGACTAGCAGAATTCGGCATTCCTGGCATATATGGGGCTGGTGGGCCGTGTTGAAGGTGGCCTGGATGGCCTTGGTGCCCTTGATGACCTTGGTGGCCTTGGTGACCGTATTGTGGATGAATTGGCATTTGCATTGGATACTGAGGTGGTGGATGATATCCGGGCATGGGCATTGGTGGATATCCTTGCTGTGGAGGAGGTGGTGGTGCGTTTACCATTACACCAGCCCCGTGAGGCGGACCTGGCATGTTGTGAAGTGGGTGCTGAGGGACACCCTCAAAAGGGTTAGAAGCGTCAGGATAGAGGCTTTTGGGAATTATGATGTTTTTGAGATTGGGATCCAGTGACGGTTGAATCAGTTTATTAGCAGTGATATGACTTCTTGAGAAGTACGAAATGAGGTGCAATTTGAGGTTGTTTGTGGTTTGAATAGAAAAGGACTGCTTCATGAGACCATCTGGCTTGTAACGGTAGCCATCGGACATGTTGTCGTCCTGAGGGGGTATGCTGTCCTGCTTATCGGTTTCGTCGTCCTGACTGGGCTCTGAACGCTTGCCCTCCATTTCTCTATACGTAAGAAATGAGCCCGATACGCGAGAAGCACTCCAAGATTTGCCGTCGGTCCAGCGTCGCATGCCCGCCTCGCGCTCGTCCCAAACAAAGACAGAACCAGATACAATGGCCTGACGCTCTTTCTCAGATAGCCTCCGCTGGACTCTCGGGAGGACACCCAGTCGACAGGCCTCGAAGAGAACGATTGCGTCCAAGGGAGTTCTGACGTGTCCGTGGTACGTTTCCATGGTCATGGTAGTCGCGGTGGGAGAGGAGATAGCTGTGAGTGTGTGTGTGTGCGTGTGTGAGTGTGTGTGTGGATATGAGGCGGTGATGGCTGGGGGTGGCACCGTGGGTGGTGGTAGAGGGTGTTGCGGTTGAGGTGGTAGTGACAGCGATGATATGTGGTGGTAGTGAAGAGGAGGAGGAAAGAAAGAAGGAAAATTGAATTTTATTCCTGAGTTATTAAAGTGGCGACGCTAAAAGACAAAGAAGAATTTCAAGAAATAATTTTACTTGCGAGAACAAAAGCAATTCTACTGCCTTTTCCCCTTTAGCGTTGTCGTATTAAAGGAAAAAGCAACTTTAAGTAAACTTTAAGCTAGATATGCGTTATGTGTGCAGTAGCCTGCATTAGCGCGCGCTCTAATATACGCATTGCATATGCAGAGTCTGATTAAACCTAAGACTGTTGCCGCATTAGGTTACACGTTGAGTTTATGTAATAAGCTTATAAATAAGGTTTAACATAAGTCAGGGGGTCTAAAAAAAGCAACTGCGTGAATAAAGAAAACAAAAAAAACGAAAAAAAAACGAAAAAAAAACGACAAAAGCACGACAAAAGCACGACAAAAGGAAAAGGAATGAAACACCTGAGAGACAAACAGGGAAAATTCAGACCAAAAAAAACCCAGAAATATCGTGGCAATTCGCTCGGCCTTTGCCGCATAGTCTACATACTAGTACGTACAGCAGCGCTCGCTGTCTACGCAACATTTAAGCATGAATACCGTAATTGTCCTCATGCAGCCACTACAGTACGTTTAAAAAATCAACGTCGTGATTGGAGGAACTACGGCTAATTTGCCTAAACCGGCAGTTCCTTGGCGTGCACGTGTGGGCGAATCTCTCCAAATCTAACCGATAAATAGTTGCCACAGTAACGATACTGCTTGCAGTGCTACCACGTCTTTGTTGACAAATCGTTGTGCTTGGCTACGCTTCTTTACGCTTTACCATGCAATGCCATGCATGTCCATGCATGTCCATGCATGTTCATGCATGCTCATTTATGGTTAATTGAGTTAATTTGCCTAAGCCTCTTAATTGGCTACATAAAGCTACGCTAATGCGCTATGCGCGCATAAAGATTACAGAATGTGTGGGCAACAATTGCTTTGAATTAAGCTTAATTCATTCATGGATTGCGGTGCCGAGTGGACTTGGGATATAAGACTTGCAACATAGGACTTGTAACATAGAATTTGCAACATAGGACCAGGTCACAAGTCATATTACTTTTTTTTTTTCTCTTCACAGATGTAGATTATGCAGTACTGTATACGCAAGTTAAACCGTCTCTCGTCTAATCCGAGGCCTTGAAATTCAAGCCATGATTGCCCCGGTAAGGTGCAACTTCAGGCTGCTTCCAGCCCTTTAGCACTTCCTCCTCGTCTACAATCTTGTACACTTCCACGCCAAGTGGGCGACAGCACGAAATCATATCGACTTCACTGCCTTCGGCCTCGCCCCATCCCCATAGCGAAAGGTCACCACCGGGACACGCCGAAAGAGCACACAATATGTCGATCTCGGCAAAAAACTCAAAAAAGTCATCTTTGGTGCTAGGGCACGTCTCCATAAAATACTGCTCCTTCTCGTTCAGACCGGTGACTTGAAAAACGTTAAGCACGTCGTGCACGTCAAACTCAGTCAGGCCAAAGGGGAGCACGGCGCGTACTAGATTGCTATGACAGTGCACGTCGACTTGCTCGCCTGCTAGCAGTGCGTCGACATAAGGGTCACAGCGCGTGCCCATCAAATCGTGCACCCGGCCACCCCACTTGTCTTCGCCATAGTCCGCCAACGTGTCGCCGGTGATGGTGATGAGGGGCCGCAGGAACGGTAGGCACGACCATAGTCGGTCGTAGGTACTGACGTGTGCCTGGTGCAGCTGTCTTGTGCGAGCGGCCCAGAACCGCTCCCGTGGATTAGCAGCGTTCCAAATGTTGAGGTCGCCTACCTGGGGTCCCTCAGGTGTGGTCAGCCGAACAACATGGCCGGCGGGCACTTTCCAGGCCTTGGCGGATCTGATAGGGATTGTGAACTTGTCGACGAGGACACGGCCGTTAGGGGTCGTTCCAGTGGCAGCGATACGGTCGTAAAGCGTGCGGTTGGCATACAATGGTGACTTGTCCGAGGTAGGCAGGTAGGCAGGCATGGGAGGCTTGGCCTCGTTGGCTTTCTTTTGCTCTGAATGCTTAATAGTAGGAACCATAGTTTAAAAAAAAAAACCCAAAAAACAAAATGATAAGCTTTACCGGTATCGATCTAAGCTTAAAAAAACAGGAAAATATTTCATTCTGAACTGGCCTTAACGTCGTCCTTTTATATGGGCAGACCTGGCGGCGTTGGGTTTCCGTCGAACCCCCCAAAGCACACTTGAAAATGGACTTAAATTTTTTTTTTTTTTCTCTTTTCAACACGCACAGCAGCTGTCGATATAGGCCTGTATCATAAGCAAACATAGGACCGCGGGTCCTTTTACGGGATGGTCCGACTTGCCCTCAAGATTTTGTCACAGAAAAAAATTAAAATAAGTCTCTCCAAAAGAACTTCGCATCTTGCTGCCTAATCTGTAGGTTTTGACCGTTTTTATTCGCCCGTAAAACTCTCTGTCTGCTCGCCTCCACACACCATGAACAGTCAACTTCCGTCTCGCTTGGCGTCTCCCCCGACACACCATGACGACTCTATTGGACGGTTGCTTCAAGATGTCGGCGTAGGTGTCGTATGGGTAAGTCGCTTTTATCATCTACAAGCTTAGTAGTCCACCCACTCACCGCTTCTTTTTAGGGTCTCTGGTTATCTCGCACTCATGTCTGGTACAAATACTTCATCACCATAATCGGCGAGCTTCTGCTGCTACTGGCACTTTACGGCGTCTCTCGTCTTATCGATCTCACACCTGTGCTGATTCCGGCATCTGTCATCTGTATGCTGGTTCTATTTCTCAGTCTTCTACTGATGGAGGTGGTCGTAGGTACTCGGAAAGTCACAGCTTTACTGCACATATTTGACCTTGGCACCGGGTTCTCGCTGAAATGGATGAGCATCTTTTTCACGCCTAGTTTCGTTACGCTGCCACTCGCCGAGAGTGTTTCTGTTAAAGAAGCTTTTGAAATCGGGGCCGTGTTTTTGATTGGTTGGTTTGCAACTATGGTCTTGATGGTTTACATGGTTTGGGGCCTCCAACGATTACTGGGAACAACCCGTAAAGCAGCCATCGAGGATTTCCGTTCTGGCTACACTCCAGGAACAGTCTCCAGCTCGGTAGTGGAACTCATATCGCGCCCGGGATCCATAACTCCGGCGTTGACGGCCCCTCAACCGGTCGCTGAAATTAACCGACCAAACAACCCCGGCGTTGATGTTCCGTACGAAGAAGACCCAAATCCTCCACCCTTCGTTACCCAACACCCCGGGGCCGCCATAAATCTTGCTAACCGGTCCAAAGAAATAGCCGCGCTTGTAGCTAGTAATTTTGACTACATTGCCTACTGGACACTATTCATTATTGGTTTCGGCGTCTACTTGGGTACTGGATACACCATGCCAGTCCAGATAGCGGTTTTGACACTCGCGTTTCGCTATGCGTTACTGGTCCCCGCAAAGTACAAGCTGTTCTTGCATCCTATTATGGTATGTGCCGGCTTTACAATTCTTGTTATTTATATCCTATCTCTTATTTATGGCGAGACCCTGGACGAGAGCTTACACAAGTTCAAAACGGGACGTAACTACCTGACATTATTCACAAAGACTGGCGTCCTTCCAGGGGCAGGCGATGTCATATCAACTCTTCTAGACACTAGCATTGTAGTCCTCGCCATTCCAATGTACAATTATCGTTCTGACCTGAAAAATAATTTTGTCCTGTTAACAGTGCCATGTGTTTTCGCCTCGCTTGCCTCATTTTTCGTCTACCCCCCTCTCTGCTACGCCATTGGCATTTCTCAAACTAGATCGCTAGCGTTTGTGGCCCGTAGCGTCACACTTGCTCTAGCCCTTCCTGTTGTCAACACGTTACAGGGCTCGGACACACTGGTTGCTGTTGTGGCTATTTTGTCTGGTATATTAGGGGTTCTCTTTGGTTCGGTTCTCTTGGGAAAACGAGGTTTACGAGTCCGAGACGACGACTATGTGACTCGAGGCGTGTCTCTCGGCATCAACAGCAGCGCCGTAGCCAGTGCGCATCTTTTGACCTCGGATCCTCGAGCGGGTGCTTTGAGCAGCCTCAGTTTCTTTCTTTACGGGACGATACTCATCATCCTGGCTGCCATTACTCCGCTGGCTAATACTATCCGCGCGTGGGTCGACTTGGGGCCGCTGTAGGAAGATCCATTGTAACCACGTGTATATAGTCTCCTGAGAATTATTCATCCTTCAGGCCTCATAAAAGAGCTTTTAAAAGGAGGGCTCACTCTGTCGCGTTTCGTGGATCGCATTTTGTGTTTTTCGTAATTTTACAGCGTTCATTTACACCGTCTAATATAACAGAGAAAACTCTAAATTTCCATTGCACCACTAAAATATTTCTCCCCACATTTCTTCTTCCCCAGACTCATTTTGCTGGCTGCTTAATCGATAATCACCACCTTTTCTAGTCCTATAAACATGAATCCGGATTCCTCTAGGCGCGACAGTCAGCATTCTTCGCGCCGCTTGTCGCTCGGCTCAAAGCTCAAAACCATGTTTACACCTTCTCACAGTCATGGCCCATCGCCTGCCCCCTCCGTTAAATCACCCGAGGTCTCAAGAAATGCCTCGTTGACGCCGTCACTCCGACAGACAGACCCAAAGGCTCAGTTGTCATCGCTGGCCGCTCCCAAGACGAAAGGCCCCGCTGCCAAGATTACACATGATTTACTGCCGCTCTCATCCTCATCTCCTGCGGCGCTACCCGAAGTCAAACCTGTGGCGGGGTCTCCGCCAGACCTAGGCCCACAACGTGCAGCCCACACTCTAATTCCTGATGTGCCACACGCTTCGCACCCTATGCATGCTACCTCGTCATCTAGTGCCTACTTGGACGAAAATACAGCTGGCGGGTTTGTGCGAGACGAGAGCAATGGGTCACATCACCACCGACTCAAGTCTGCGCGCCGGCAAGAGAAGCTAGGCGGTATGCTTCGAGATATTTTAGGAACTGGCAAAAAGGTGCGAGATGACGCTGTGTCTGCTATCCCCGATCTCGGCTTGACTGGTGGCAAATCCAGCCAAAAACATAGTAACGTTGCAGAGAAAGACCCATTGTCGCTCATGTCGGGTCTCGTGTCCCAGATCAGAAAAGGTGAGGCAGACGCGGGCCACGTTGTCAAGAACTCCTCGACGGAGGCCTCTCTGTCCCTAATTCAAAAGTATGGCAAGTGCCAAGAAATTATCGGAAAAGGAGCATACGGTACAGTCCGAGTTGCGCACAAGTTTGACCGAAACACGCAGTGCGAGATTCTATACGCTGTCAAGGAATTCAAGAGACGTTCACAGGAGAACGAGGGCCATTTTCACAAACGACTGACTAGCGAGTTCTGCATCTCGTCCTCCCTTCATGACATTAACATCATTTATACGCTAGATTTAATGAAGGACACCCGTGGCGAGTATTGCCAAGTCATGGAATATTGCGATGGAGGCGACTTGTACTCTCTAATCTTGGCGCGCGATGGTGGACTGCATCAGGATGAAGCGGACTGCTTTTTTAAGCAACTAATTCGTGGCGTTGTGTATATGCATTCAATGGGCATTGCACATTGTGACCTCAAGCCCGAAAATCTATTATTGACTACAAACGGCGTGCTAAAGATTTCAGATTTTGGCAATGCTGAGTGTTTCCGAATGGCCTGGGAGACCGAGGTGCACTTGTCTAACGGTGTTTGCGGGTCGCGGCCATACATTGCGCCCGAGCAGTTCCGTGACAAGGAGTTTGATCCACGCGGGGCTGATGTGTGGGCCATTGGTGTGATTTATATGGCCATGCGCAGTGGATCATACCTATGGCAAGTTGCCGTTCCAGACGAGGACGAATACTACGAAAAGTACATTAAAGCACGAAAGAAAAAGAACGGATACGAGCAGATTGAAACGCTGCGTCGCGTTCGGTGTCGAAATGTTATTTACAGTATTTTAGATCCCAGTCCAGTACGTCGGATTAGTGCCAAGCAAGTCTTGAACTCAGAATGGCTACGGGGAGTCGTGCTCTGTGAAGCAGGCGACCGTGGATACTAACGAAAGTAATGTGTAATGAATTGAATTGAAAAAGAAGCTATTGATTTGATATTAAACACTAATAGACTATTAAACCTAGAACCATGAGTTAGCATGAAATAAGAGACGAACTCAGAGTAACCAGAAGGTTTGGTAATTGTTGTACATTTCAGGTAAAACATTCTCAACACGAATTGATTTAGACAGGGATAACTGTTTTAAATATAAATTTTCATCACTTTACAACTCTTAGGGATTCAAACGACTGGATGTAATAGTACTTACTGTAATGAAGCTGTTGTCCGGAGAAAAAACACTAAGAAAAGAGGAAAGAAATCCCGATTTAAATATAAAATTTATTTCATCATTACCCGGAAGTTGACACCTAACCCAAATCACATGACTATTATTAACAACTTATTAAGCAACATTTGGTCTGCAACGTTCCACTGTACTGTACAATGTACCGGTACATACAGTACCAGTATATCTACCTAGCTAGCTAGCCAGACAGTCGGTCCATTGGCGATGGGATCGATGAACGTGCATGGATATATGCAAGACCACAATATACCACTAAAAGTCTTTGGCCGAATGGTTTTTGAGTAAACTCTCAAACCTCCATATTTTACTAGTTATAGACTTACCCATGAAGGCTTGCCTCAGTATATCGTCTCCTTTGCCTTCAAGTCATGGCTTGTTATGGCGAGCGAACAAGCGTTCTAACTCATTTTGCTCTCGGAGTATCCTTTTAAACTTTCATTTCCTCTCTTTTTCCTCAAGTCTCATTGCCCTCTTTCTCTACTACCAACAACCAACCTTTTAAAAAAGCCCATTAAATCTCTTTTAAAAGTGCCTAAGACTCTTGTACTACTGATTTAGCTATGCTGCTTCTCTCATATTCCCAGTATGGGACGCCATGAGTTGATGAGTTTTCTCCAGGTTCATTTCTATGATATCGCTCCAGCCTCGATTTTTACCTGTGTTGCTCAAACTCCAAACAGACAGCAGTAGTTTCTCAGGCCTTTTATCCCCACCTCGCCCTCCGTGTGGTTCGAAGCTAGCTTGAGGCTAGCTCATATGATCTCTTTCTGCCTTCTTTTCGCCCATGTGCTAACAGCTGAGTTTCTAATTTTGGCACGCGCCACTAGTTTGGGCTTCAAACTTTTCTTCTTCATTGACCTTAGGATCTACTTGTCACTATAGCTCTACTCTGCTCACAGCCACCATAGCTCATTTTACTGACCATCGCTCCTGGTCTTCGCTCCTCACCACAGCTTTAGTTTAAGCTTAAACTCGGCAAGCCATGTCCCTTTCCTTACCCTGACATAAGTGCACCAACGCTGGTCGTATTGATGGGTTAGGGCTGAAAATTTTCACGCCTTGAATTTTCTCAGACTCACGAAGCAGCTCTGGATGAAAAAAAAACAAAAAAAAGCCCAAGATTACGCAGCGAAATACGACAGATTAACGCGAATATTTGCCATCAAATTACTAGGAATTCGGGGGAATCACCATCGTCTAGTTCTCTCATTTTTCAATCATTTTTCCCTGAAAATTTTCATTGCCTCGACGCGTTTGTGGTGTTTTCCAGTTTGCACCGTTTGTGCACGCGCGTTTTCTGACCTGCTACGTGTCCCCCTACCCCAACTCAACACAACAACGCTCAACGACCAAGACATCTCGATTGGCATCCAAGTATAATACGTCTATAACTTTGCTTCATATTCTCAAGGAATCTCGCCTATTTTTTGCTCGCTGATTGCAATTTTCTATTTCTCCAGCTTCGCGCTGCTGAGGGTCGCAAACCCTAACCTGATTTAATATGGCCAACCCTGCTTCCTCATCGGCCCGTTTTAGGCAGCGAAAGATCAGCGTCAGGCAAACTCTTGCTGTGCTCTGGCAATCTGATCTTCCTGATCTTGAAGACGAACAGCCGCGTGAACTCCAACAGGTTGAGACTGGTGTTGAGAAAGGTGAAGAAGAGGTATGGTTTATCGCACTTGATTAAATATTTATTTACTAACATCTATAGGAACATCACTTGCAAGCAGCCATCAATGCTTCTATTGCAAATAGTTCGGGTGGAAAGGTTGAACAAGTTTATATTCCTACCCCTGACGCATCGAAAGGCTGGAAAGACTACACCAAATACTATGCCAAAGACTTTTCAGAGCCCAGTACTTACATCTGCTTTTCTGCTACTGTTGAAGAATCTGCTGGATGCTCCTACTGCATGGATGAGAATGATAGTGTTTTTCTGAAAAAATTCAATTCTGGCCAGGCTCAGCCCTGTAGCGAAGACGAATTTGAAATGATCATGAGCAAATTTGAGGACGTCATTGCAGAGAAACAGCCCTTTCTTAGCATGGACCCTTCCCAAGTACTAACATTCAAAGAGCTGGCTCCTTCAATTACTGACCAAATTAACGACGCCGAAAACGACCCTTCCAACCCAGAGTTTCTTCTAACACTAATTCATTCGTACAAAACAAAGAACAAGTCGCGCAAAAGCAATATTGTTTCGTTCAAACAGTATGGCGAGGCCATTTATGCTCACTGGAAGCAGTGCAAAATTGAGCGTAAAGGCAAGTCCATAACCGCTATCTTGAAGTTTGAAGACAGTGATAAGGATGACGGAGATCCATATGTCTGTTTTAGACGAAGAGAAGTTCGACAAGTGCGCAAAACCCGTCGTACCGATACCCTTAGTTCAGAAAAGCTACGCAAGCTTCTCAGTGAAATGGAAAGTGCCAAGCGTCTTATGGAAATGGTGGCTCATCGTGAGACAATGCGAAAAGAGGCTCTTCAGCTGGAAATCGACATTTTTGATAGTAGATGCAAAATGAAATCTTTGAAAAGAACCCTCAATATCAAAGGTGACGACGAAGACCTCGTTACACATAAGAAACGCAAAGTTGCTATACCTGTCAAGGCTGTCGAAGTTCCGAAACCAGTGGCTGTTGCTCATGATCCTCAACCTGCCGCTGAACCTCCAGCAGTCGTTTCCGCAATTCAGCCTGCCATTCAACAAGTTCCACCGAACGTACGATTGCCGCCGAGCAAAATTCCTGATATGGATCTTGTTTCGCTAGAACAGATTGCTCACGATAAAGACAATTCTATTAAAGCAGCAGTCAAAGAGAAACTGCGAGCCAGAACGCTAGTCGACAAGGACTGGGTCAACGTCACGGACAATCCATACATTCCCTTTTGCGACTATTTTGACACTGATGAAACGAGTCGTAACGCTTTAAACATTATTCAACCCAGACATGCGGCTTTTTCCTCAATTGCTACAGCCTATCCTCCTACACCCGACACATTTCTCACATTGCCACTTGCAAGCGGTCGAACGGCCAACTCGCGGTTGAATTCTAACTCCTATGTCATGACCACCGAGTTTGAGGACGGGGATATGAAGGTTATGTCAGTGGCATCTGGAAAAGAAGGGCCTTGGCCTGAAGATGGCCGAAAGATTCCTCGTGGATCATCGCTATCTTTGCGCAAGCGTGTTGGCCGAGGAGGCCGTATTATGGTGGACCGAAAAGGTGTGGTTCGTCGCCCAATCTCATTGGATCGGATTTATGATGGAACCCCAACTCAAGATCGAGATGAGCTGTCAAATTGGGAGCATCTTCAAACGTTTAACAGCAATAGTACAGACACTGTGCATGAAACATGCGAACTGCGGTCGCGTGTCGAGCGTCTAGACGACAGGTACAAGTACGACTCGGATGTACATTTTGATAACGCAGATTATCCAGGCAGCGATCCCAGCAGACTAAATGGAATCGCAGGAGAGACACAAAGTATCCGATTTGGGTCAATTCTGATGTCAAAGGCATATGATTCATATTGGGACGCCTACAAGCAGCGCCAGCAGCAGTTGAGCATGATGCAAAAGATACTACAACAGCACCAGCAAAAACAACAGAGACAGCAGCTACAATCGAGTGTCACTTCTAATACAAAGCCCCTCACTTCTCAAACCGATCAAACAACACCGCGGAATCACTATCAACCTGCATATCCTCAGCAAAGTGTACAACAACCAACTCCTTCTGCACAACCCCTTAATGGGTTACAAAAACCTAATATACCCATGCTTAACGGGCACGCGCCTGGTATGCCTCAAGTGAGATCGCCCATAAACCAGTCTCAACGCGCAATGGGCTATGATGCCATGAACACGAACAACAAAATACCTGTGGCTTCTGCTGCCACTGCTGCTGCTGTTGCCACTGCTCCTGCTTCTCAGTACGGAGTCATTAATAAAAGCAGCCTTATTGGAATGAACCTTTGATGTATATATTTATTACAAGTTCCCCACGTCTCACTTTTATATTTAATGAAAGGACTCTTTTTTTCTCGTTTTTTTCACATGTGCTGAATGCTCCTATCTTCAGATGCATGTAGGACATGCCTTGCAGCAGCGTGGACGTTAAAACACAACCGCCTAATACGTGACATATGAAGGTTTTTTACTATAGTTTCGAAACGGTCAAAGATTCAAAATTCATGTCATATTAATTTGTAAACGTAGCTATAGTCCACACATATATATGAAGCTGCTTCATGCTCTTTGTTTCCAGTGTTTGGCATAATTTATTCATCTCTCGACTTTAAACTCCAACTTACTAGGCTCATTTTACCAACAGTGCTGCTGGACTAGTGGTGAACTAATTCATTATCCAATTTCACACGAAAGGAAAACCCTCAAAAGAAACAACATAAATAATAAATCAAATGTCTTTTCATGCTTCGAATTTTTCTTCTTCTTCTTCTTCTTCTTCTTCTTCTTCTTCTTCTTCTTCTTCATTCTCTTCTTCCCTCTCTTCTCATTCAGCCCCCTCCGAATCATCCACCGCTTCCTTAGAGGTACTTTCTACATCTTCTTCTCCGCTGTCATCGCTTTCATCCATCACAGCACCCTTGAACACAGACACCAAATATCAACATAGTTCAGCCAGCTGTCTCACTTGGTCACCTTCTCCCTCACCTTTGAAGCAAACCCGGTTACGTCAAGCTCCCAGCCAACGCACCCGTAGAACTTACTCCCGATCAACCAGCGAACACCCCTACAAAGCTCGTCACTCTTCTCCTTTGCAAGTGACTTCAACTACCAGCTGTAAGTTAATTATTCGAAATTTCCCTCCTCAAATGACCTTTCATTTGCCATGTTTCATGTTTATGGTACCTTGAAATTTAAAACATAGTTACATTGCCTGTCTAATGCTAACCTTTTAGCCCTGAATCACAAACACCTTACCCACAGTACTAGTCCCAATTTAAGTCATAAAGATTATCACACAACTAGTCACAAAACTAGTCACAAAACCTGTCACAAAACTAGTCACAAAACCTGTCACAAAATTGACGACAAAATTAGTCCCAGAATTAGTCCTGAAATTAGTCTCAGTCATAGATCTAAGCCTGTGAGTTCAAATCTTTCTACAATTTCAGATCTTTCCAAACCTTGCCTTACCTGCAGCGATCAAGGTACCCCTGAATTGCCCTTCCACACGAAAAAAGAAATACAGCTCCGTCCGTTTACCATTCTCTCAACCTCCTCCACAATTGCAACAAATTCTAGCAACGCCCATATTTTCATTTTGCCTTCAGCACACAGAAAAATGCCCTCTACTACAGCCTCTCAAACAGTGGGCGCTGTTGCCTCGTCTACTTCTCAGGAATTCATAGCTTCCAGGATCAAGAAAACCATGAGTCAGGAATCAGACGATTCAACCCGCCAGAGGCACCGTCCACCTATGCTCCAACTTGAGGGCCAGAGTAAACCCTCGGCTAGTGTTACTGGCAAATTGACGGGTCTGAATCTGGCTCATCATAATCGCAACACAGCTACAACTACCACTACGCTCTCTGCTACTCCTTCTAATGCTCATTTTCCATCCTTGCGTACTCCAAAGGACATTGTTCTACAAGATATTGCGTTCCAGTGCATTTCTCCAAGCCTACCATCCTTTGGGTCTACCGTGTATGATGCCATGGCGCGCAGCAAAACTATTCAAGAGGAGCAGAGGAGGCTAATTGCTCGGAGAATGCGCGATGAAGACGAACATAGCGACGAAGAAGATTACCATAGTCACCTTCGCCAAGGAATGTCTGGTACACCATCACCGCCTTCTTCTAATCCTCTCAGTGCATCTGGCGAAAAGCCTGCAAATGCTCTCACCTCCAATAAATCTTCTCCCAGACTCAGTGTGACAAATGAAAACGCCTCACCTCCTCGCAGAAACGACTTGATTATTTCCGAGACAACAGATATCATCATTGAATCTGTGTCTACTCCAACGGAAACACGCCTTAAATTTGGCCAGAATCCCTCCATGAGCCTGACCAACAAGCGCAAAGCTAGGCCGGAACGAATTGAGCTTTTCCCATATATGAGGGGGCCTTCTATTCGCTCTGCACCCTTAAGACGTGCTCCATACAGCCCTCATGCATATCCACAGACATCCTGGCAGCCTCCCTCCATGGCTACTCAACGACATACTAGCCTCAAATCAGATGCGAATACCCTTAGCAGAATGCCGTCAAGCAAACCTGCGCCTACCAGTAGGTCTAATTCTTTACGAATTTCTGCATCTTACAGTTACCAGTACCCATCCTATTCAAGGGCCAGGGGTAATTACGCGGCTTACGCGGCTCCCCCGTTAACTGCAGTTCCCGGTTCACACAAGGGAGGACGCATGTACGCAGGTTGGTCTAATCACACACGGCATGCAGACAGCGTAACGCCGTCTATTGCTGGCTTCAAGGAAGCTGCCGTTAGACGCACACCCCCTCAGGAGGCAGAAGATGAGGAAGATGATGGGCGCGATCCTGAAGACGCCGCACTGTCTGATGACGAAACGGACAACCGGAAACGCACTCAATCGTCACCCATAGTCAGCAAACCTGCTACTGTCTTAGAGGAAGAGGAGGAAGATCATAACCTGAGCGACATGGAGGCACGTGCAATTGATGAGGAGGATGAGTTTAGGTCCAGACAGCAAAAGAAACGTCGGCTACACAAAGATGGGCTTGCTCAAATCACTAAGCCTCTGAGTCGCAAAGCTCCTGAAAATGCACATTTGAAGAGTGTCAACGAGAGACGCCATGGAGGTCTTAAAGAAGAGCAGCTCAATAAGCAAAGGTACCTTGAGTTATGTTCAGAATTATGGGATGTCATGCGTTTGTGATTGATTTGACGTTAGTTAACAATTGGTCAATGTTGATCAACATTATTATTATTATTTTTGTCCTTATATATATCTTAGGTTGACGTCATTGGTTTTTTTGGTGTTGAGTTTTTTTTTTTTCTATATTCCGAGTATAGTAGTATGCAGTACGTATATTTAAGAGGTAATTGTAATATTTCTCATAACTACAGTACAGTATTTAGTATTTAGTATTTACAACATGTTCTTGTTTCAACTACGTACAGTATGTCAGAGCTATGTTACTGTTAGAGCTCGAAGCTGAGAAAGAGATGAGAATAATAAACTAAAAGTCTACCGGCAGGTTTGAATGGCATTTACCGGTAGACGACATGGCATGGTTTTATAGTCTAGACTCTAGACTACCCGGTAAGGCTTTAAGCAACACATTTTTTATCAAAACAAGCTCTCACTGGAGTCTGTGCTATCTGAGACTTACAGAAATTGAGTAAACTATTCAAGGTACAGTTCTGCACAGGATAATCTTATTCTGAGAGAGAGAGAGAGAGATAATACTTTATTCTTGCCATATGGCTTTACTTGATACAAACAATATTAAAAAAGAAAAAAAAACACAAGCTAACTTGATAATTCCTCCAACATTCGTCTGCACTGAAAACCGTTGACTTAGTTCTTCTTTATTTCTAGCTTTTTTTTTTTTTTTTTTTTTTTTT